>CAUYQV010194272.1:0-11008 GCA_963574575.1 Galagoides demidoff | reverse complement strand
ACCCAACCGCCCTTCTCCCCTCCCCTTCTAGAATCAAATTCTAATGTCTTTGTTTAGTCTGTGTTCACTCACCTTCTCTGGTAACTTAATGTTGACTGATAACAGACTCCCTTATTCCCTTCCTTAAGACACTTTCACCTTCCAAACTCAGTTGATTTTCACCTAGGAAAGGATGGACCATATACCACATCCTAACCTAAGAAATCTGAAGCTTTCTTCAAGATCCTAAAATGTGTTTCTCCTTTGTTAACATCTCTGCAATCTAACCATTCACCTCACTGCCTGCTATATAAAGACAAAAGATAACCAGAGTTATCCTCCCACCCATACTCACCTGATCCTTAAGCGTACCTTTAGCTCTATATTTAGCAGCTACATTTCCCTTCTGGACCTGAGAAAGAATGATCACTTCCTTGCTTTCCAGAGTTATCCTCCCACCCATACTCACCTGATCCTTAAGTGTACCTTTAGCTCTCTCATCTAGCAGCTACATTTCCCTTCTGGACCTGAGAAAGAATTATCACTTCCTTGCTTCATTCTTCTAGTCTCATCTAAAATTCTCCATTCTTCAAGTCTAAGTATTTTTTTCCTCTCTTTTTAGATATAATTCACATAACATAAAATTTACCACTTTAGAATGCAATTCAAGGGTTTTGGGTGTAGCTGACCCCTTGAACAACATGTGTTTGAATTGCATAGACCCAATTATAGGCAGATTTTCTTTTTGCCTCTACTACTCATAAAACAGCAAGACCAACCCCCTTTCCTCCTCCTTCTTGGCCTACTTGATGCAAAGATGGGGTTGAAAACCTTTATGATGATTCACTTCCACTTCATGTACAGTAAATACATTTTCTCTTCCTTATGATGCCCGTTACTTTTTTTGGGGGGGGAGGGGCAGTCTTACTTTGTTGCCCAGTCTAGAGATGGCTCACAGCAACCTCAAACTACTGGCTCCTATCTTAGCCTCCCCCAGTAGGTGGGACTATAGGCGCCTGCCACAATGCCTGGTTACTTTTTCTATTTTTAGTAGAGACGGTCTCACTCTTGCTCAGGCTCGTCTCGAACTCCTGAGCTCAAGCAATCCTCTCACCTCAGCCTCTCAGAGTGCTAGATTTATAGGTATGAGCCACCATGCCCTTATGATTTTCTTAAGAACATTTTCTTTTCTCTGGCTTACTTTACTGCAAGAATTGAGTATATAGTACATATAACATAAAAAGTACATGTTAATTAACTGTTTATGTTATTGGTAAGGGTTCCAGTCAACAGTAGGCTATTAATATCTAAGTTTTGGGGGGAATCAAATGTGATTTGTGGATTTTCGATTGCCTGGGGTCCGTGCCCTTAACCCCTACATTGTTCAGAGGTCAACTTTTTATTAGGAAATAAAGACTTTTAGTATACAAGGTAGTATAATTATCACCACTACATAATTCTAAAATATTTTCATCACCTCCAAAAAACCCCTACACCTGTTAACATCACTTTCCATGCCCATCCACTAACGTACTTTCTGTCTCTACGGACTTGCCTATTCTAGACATCTCATATAAGTGAAATCATATAGTACGTAGCGTAGCCTTTTGTGTCTGGTTTCTTTCACTTTAGTGTAATGCTTTTGAAGTCCACCCATGTTATTGCATGTATCTTTATTCTTTTTAAAATATAAAACAATATTCTGTTGTATGGCTGTGTTATATTATCTTTATTCATTCATCAGTTGATGGGCTTTTGAGTTTGTTTCTAGTTTTGCCTATTATGAATAATACTGCTATAAACATTTCTGTATATAAGTTTTTGGGTGAATCACTTCCCTTCGATATATAAATAGGACTGGAAATAACACAAATTAAGTGTCCTAATACTTGATACCAAACATATTTGGTTTCTGAGCTCAGGTGGCAGGAGATAGCTCTCCGTAATGTGTACAACTCTACACTGACCTCCCCATCTTACTCCCACTCAAAAACTTGCAGTCTTCAGAGCCTATGCATGCTACAATTTATTATTTTTCCCAACTGAATTGAGGGCAGGGATCAGTTCTTATAGCTCTGATCACAGAGTACGTGTTTAATATATGCTTCTCTGATATCCTAAGACTCTCATATAGGAGAATGATGACTTATTTGCTCTTTCATTCTAGAGATGTTTGAGTACCTTTTGTATACTGGCCACTGTGCATGATTCTGGGCATAAATGGTGGACAATTTGCTCAGTTTCATCATATTTCAACTTTACAAATACAGTATTTGCTGAATACCTATGACGTGAATGGCATTGTGCCAGGTATGACAACAGACACAGAGATGAATAAGATATAGTCTGTGGCCTTTTATGGGAGGATGTAAATGCTGCACACAACAATAACAACAAAAACAAACAACGGAACCCCCCTGGATATTAAATGCCACTAAGAAAGGTACGAATGCCTCAGAGATTTAATGGACAGAACATATATGGTTTGGGAGTGTTGATGAAGAAGAAAGACATCAGAAAATACAGTAGAACCTCTGTAAGATGACCATCCAAAGGCCTGTAACAAACTGGTCAACATATGGAGGTAGTCAATGTAAGGAACAAAGTCTACTGTACTGATGTGTACACGTGGTGCGTGTTCAGTCTATGAAAATTAGGTCAACTTTAATAGGTGGTCAACACAGGGAGGTGGTCAACTATGGATGTTCTATTATACTTCCTAAGCATGGTACTTGAGAACTGACCTCAAAGTAGGTAGCATTTTGGCTAGGCACACTGACATATGCCTATAACTCTAGCACTCTGGGAGGCCAAGATGGGAGGATCGCTTGAGGTCAGGAGTTCAAGAACAGCATAAGAGTGAGATCCCATCTCTACCAAAAAGAGAAAAATTAGCCAGGTGGGGTAGTGTACTTGTTGTCCTAGCTACTCAGGAGGCTGAAGGAGGGGATAGAAGGATTATTTGAATCTACACGTTTGAGGTTGCAGGGAGCTATGATGATGCCACTGCACTCTACCTGGGGTGACAGAGTGAGACTTTGTTCTCAAAAACAAAAAAAAAAAACAAAGTGCCACTTTGATAGATGAGAATTCGTGGGAAAGGATAAAATGTTTTAGGGTCAGCAAAGATAGAAAGCTTGGGTATAGCACAGAAATTATTGCAATTGGAATGTGTAATGAGTAATGAGAGGTAAGATCATAGTATGAAGGGTCTTCAATATTAGGCTTAATATTTAAATAGGTTTAGTAATGTGAGTTCAGAGGCTTCTCATAACAATTCAAATTACTTTAGAGATTTCTTAATCTTTTTCTGAAACTTCTATTACATGTATTTCTATTTTTTAGAGACAAAGCCTCAATCTGTGCCCTGTGTAGAATGATGTGATGTCATCATACCTCACAGCAACCTCAAACTCTTGGACTCAAGTGGTCCTCTTGTTTCAGCCTTCTGAGTAGCTGGGACTACAGGTGCCTGCCACATTGCTCGGCTAGTTTTTCTATTTTTATCAGAGACAGGGTCTTGCTCTTGCTCAGATCATGCCTTGTTGGATGTGTGTGTGGTTTTTTTTGTTTGTTTGTTTTTAGAGACAGAGTCTCACTTTATCACCCTTGGTAGAGTGCCAAGGCGTCACACAGCTCACAGCAACCTTCAACTCCTGGGCTTAGGCGATTCTCTTGCCTCAGCCTCCCAAGTTGCTGGGACTACAGGCACCCACCATAATGCCCTGCTATTTTTTTGTTAAAGTTTGGCCGAGGCTGGGTTTGAACCCACCACCCTCGGTATATGGGGCGTATGCCCTACCAGCTGAGGCACAGGTGCCACCCCCCGATGTGTATTTTTTAAAGTAATCATAGAAATTAGTGATTTCTCATTCCCATGAAGAACAAAAAAAATATCTTGAGTACTAAGTAAGCATGCTGATAGGGGGAGAAGGCAGAACTCTCAATAAGTCCAGCACTGTATACCATACTTTGGGGAAAATAGAAGGTTTAAAACAGACTCATGGGCAACAAATCACAACAGTGAGAATAGTCAAAGCAAGATTAGGGGTAAAATAATAGCATCTATTTAGCTCCTAGCACCAGGTACTGTGCCAGGAGATTTATACAAAGTAATATTTGTTTCCCACCAATCAGCCCCATTTACAATTAGGGAAACTGAGACTCAGAAAGGTCAAGTAAATTGCCCAAGATTAACAGGTTAGTAAGCTTAGCCAGTAAAATAAATGTACAGACCAGTTTTGAATCCAGGCCTGTCTGATCTATTTTTCCCATTGTTTATTTTTGCTTATTTTTATTTTTACTTGTTTTTATAATCCAAAGGAAGCTAGAATGGTTAGGATCATGATGCATGTACCAATGAAAGGAGTTGAATATTTAAAACAGGGGTTTGTATGGGCTGGAAAAAAAATTAGGCTGAAACATTCAAATATGGGCTTAGAGATTAAGAACAAGAAGATCAAGTTTAGGGATACTTCTTCTTTTTTAAGAGACAGGTGTCACTCTGCCACCCAGGCTGGAGTGCAACAGTGAGATCATAGCTCACAGTAGCTTCAATTGCCTGGGCTTCAAGTGATCTTTCTGCCTCAAGCTCTCAAGTAGCTGGAATGAAAGTGCACACTACCATGCCTTGCTAATTTTTCTATTTTTTATACAGATGGGTTTTTGCTACATTGCCCAGGCTGGTCTTGAACTCCTGGCCTCAAGTGATCCTTGGCCTTCCATAGTGCTGAGATTACAAGCCTGAGTCACTGCACCTGGCCCTAGGGCTGCTTCTTTGTTATTTTTTGAGACAGTGTCTCACTCATTTGCTTTGGGTAGATTGCCATGGCATCATCATAGCTCACAACAATCTCATACTCTTGGGCTGAAGTGATCCTCCTGCCTCAGCCTCCCAATAGCTGACTGCGGGCACCTGCCACAATGCTTCGCTACTTTTAGAGACAGGATCTCACTTTAGCTCAGGCTAGTCTTGAACTCCTGAGCTCAGGCAATCTATCTGCTTCAGCCTCCCTGAGTGAGCCACTGTGCCTGGCTCTCAGGCTGCTTCTTCATTCAGTTTGAACAACGGTTATAGCACAGATCTAGTTTAGGAATACCAAGGCAGCAAAACTGCAGTTTTAATTTACAAACTAGAGAGTAAACACCAAGAGAAAGTGAACATTTGTTTGTATTCATTGTATCTGAAGTTCTGATGATAATGACTGGCACACAGGAGCACTCTAAACTTTCATTGAAATAATGAAAAGTCATGTAAGAGGTATTCACCTTTGAATACTCTTGAAGGTCTGAAATAAAGATAGTAAAGCAATATGCTTAAAAACCATTCAAGCTATTAGGATACTTCTTTAACCTGCAACCCAAAGCAAAAACAACAAAAACCCACCACGATCAAAACAACAAACAAAATAATGGCAAAACATTCACATGATTTTACAAAGAAAGGTAGATAAAAGAATGAAAAGACATTTTTGCATTATTTATAACCTTTCTGTGGATAATCAAATTTCATTGAGATGGAATCCAGAATTCTGACCTAGTGTTTTAACATTTCAAACTGCAGTGAGCAGTGTATCTAATGACTGCTTCTGGAAAAGCAAATATTTACCTCATCCAAGTAAAAAAAGCAACAATTTTTTAATTATAGCTGATTAGTAAGGGAGTGAAAACCACAAATTTGTTAGCTCAAAGATGTAACAAAGTCTTATCAAAGTCTTATTTTTCTAATTTTGATAGTATGCTTCTATTGCAAGGAGCAAAGACAAGTGCAAGAAGAACAGTAAGTTAACGTAAAGCCCTCTGGAAGACAGAAAGCCACTCTACAGAAACATTTTTAAAAATAATAAAAGCAGGTTCCACAGACTTTCCCTATTTTTCACAAGCTTTTCTAATATTTCTTTTTTGATAGGCCCAATGAATAACTGCCACTTATCACAAAACATCTTCCAGATATGTATTTTATATATTGTTTCTCTTCAAGCCACTCAATTCTTTTAGCTACATCAATTTTTGTCATTTCTGTTATACTGCATTTCCGCCATGGAATATCATAAAGACTAATTTAATAAACTCCTTTGCTTTCCAAAGGCAATTTCCAAAAGGCAGTGCAACTTAATCAATATCACAGCATCATTTTCTTTTAGTTCTCTAATCTTTCCGTACTTCAATAATTTCTATTTTTTTCCATATTACATTAAAATAGAAGATAGTGAATATTTTCTCTTTAGCTAATTAAGTAATCCTTGGGGCAGTCTATGCATCCTTAACCTTCTATTAGTAACAACACAGACATTATCTTGTCTTGCCTTTTCAGACAACTACCATAGCAATTTTGTGACCTCCCCAAAGATAATTCATAATTAATTTTAGGGTTTTAGACTTATTTCTAAAAAAAGTGTACATTTTCTCTTTACTGCAACATTAGGTTTAAACAGATAATGAACTCTAGACCAAACAGCTTCTTAATAGAATTAGAATTAAATAAGTGCCAATATGGAGACCAGATTAATAATCCAAAATTTAAAAAATACATAGGCCTTATTATTTTAAAATTTCTTGAAAGACATTAATTTTAGGTTTACTGGACAGATAAGATAAAATTACTAAAACTACTGAGATTTCACAAAATAAGGTCCAAAGAGAGTGAGTCCTTCAGAAGCTAAGGAATAAAAATTGTTGACTGTTGGCTTGGCTTCAGTAGCACAGTGGCTAACGCACCAGCGCCGGGACGTACATCAAGGCTGGTGGGTTTGAACCCGGCCCAGGCCAGCTAAACAACAATGACGACCTCAACATGCCTGCAGTCCCAGCTACGTGGGAGGCTGAGGCAAGAGAATTGCTTAAACCCAAGAATTTGAGGCTGCTGTGAGCTGTGATGCCACAGCACTCTACCGAGGGCGACATAGTGAGACTGTCTAAAAAAAAAAAATTGTTGATTAAGTTTACTACCACCTCACACATAGTTTCTTATACAAAATGAAGAACACAGGGCAACAGAAAGTTCTTTCTTGTTGATTTTCTGTCCTCCCTGAGCCAATTTTTTACTCAAACTGAATCTCATACCTCTTGCACCATACTTAAAACCACAAAGAACAGACGTTATTTTTAAGTCATTGGTGAATTTAATTATAAAAAGAGGAAAGTGTACTAAAATACAATTTTCACAAATGCTACATGTTAAGAATGAGAATTTTAAAGGGTTGATGAAGTTGTTCCTAGGTCCAGGGCAAAACCCATAGCCCCCAAATCAACTGGTCTAAGAACTCAAGATATCAATTAACAGTATCAGGTAAGCTAAATTTGAGTACTTCAGTATGACTTTCACTCTAAGATGAAAATGCCCCATAATTTATATAAAATATTCAGTCTCTAATAAACCACTTCCTGAAGAGAGTTTCTGTTGCGTGCAAAGCAGGGAGCACTATACCTCACTCAGTCAAGGTTGGACTTGAAAGGGGAGCAAGGGTAGACACTTCTTGAGTCCAAAGAAAATATGTCGTCTTGTAGAGAAGAGAATTTTAACAAACGGGTTCGAATTCTTTGAAGAAGTTATTAAAGAAAAGTTTGTGGGGGGAGGAAATTTTCTATCTTATATGTGGAAACAAAACTCATAAATTGACTGGAGGCTAGTGATTAGCCCAACTTAGGGGAATAACCTAACTTTTCACATAAAACAGAATCCCAAAACTTTAAGATGTGCTCTCTGCGAATGGCACCAAGTACTACCTTTTCCAGCCCTCATCCGCACTGGACACGGTTTAGACACCCCCACAAACCATCACCCTCTACCACCACAGGAAGTGAATGTTTCCCCCTCCCCCATGACTGCCTTCTACCCCCAACCGGAAGTGAGGCGCCCCCATTCAGTCAGCCTCAAACCGAGACAAACCAGTAACAACAGCGGCAAAAGAGGGATGATCTTCAAGGAGTGAAGGGCATCTCGCCTTGCTTACTGACCTGCTGACGATAGGGGCAGGCAGGGCCCTGGGCCTAAAGAAGGTCCCTTGCACAGAGGACAATTCCCTCAGCCCCTCTCAATCGCCTTCACTCTTCGCACTCGTCGTCTCACAGCTTGACAAAAATTCCTCCGCAGCACTTTATTTTGATGTCCTTTCTTTCTCTTTACCCAATTGCTTAGTCACTTTACCACAGGGAACGTCTCTTATCGCAGTAACATTTAAAATTGTTCCGGCGTGGCGAAAAAACAAATAATATTCCCAGTGCCTTCAGTAAAATGAAGGGATTATTTTTGCCCCAATGCGGCGAAGGACTACGTGATTACGCAAGTTGAGACTTATTTTCGTGGAGGCTTCTGGGAGATGTAGTTTTCTTTTTATTGCTAAGGCCTGCAGAAAGTGGTAGGGCTTAAATTGGTAAGTTACTGTATACTGGCGTCTTTGAAAATACATATTCTGTATTTGACGACGGCTGACAGAGAGGGGTTGGGACCAAAAAGGGCCAAGACTTCCTTTGTCCTTTTCCTCTGGCGTTTAATCGAGCCCACATTTCCCCTCACGCGGGGCCAAGGTCGCCCCGCCCACTTGCGCTGGCCCCTCCCTCCTTAGCCAGTTAGGCTCCCTCTAGGTCTCGTTTTTTAGGGAGGTTGGAGCGCAGAGAGGAGGGGCCTCGCGGCGACTCCTCCCGCGTGGCTGAAGGAGGTCTGGGAGTGGGCCGAGACCCGGAGCGCGCGCGCGCGTGCTCACACCTCAAGGAGCGCGGTGGCCGAGTGCGCGCGCGGAGGGGCGGCGCGCGGGGCTGGAAGGAGGCGGGCAGGCTGGTGGGCCGGGCGGGCAGCGAGCGGCCGGGAGCGCGCGGCGGACTCGGCGGCGGCGGCGGCGAGTAGTTAGTTAGTTGTTAGTCAGTGTCAGTTGCTCGGCGGCGGAGGCTGAGGTCATCGGGAAAAGGACCGGACAGGCGCCGATGGTGGTCACCGCGGCGGCGTGTGCGCCCCTCAGGTAACAGGAGCAGGGCTGCTCGCGTCCTCTCCGTTCTCTTCGTCTCACGCGCGGGGTTTTGGGACCAGGGTCGCCGCGGGGTGAGTGCGCTGACACTGGGGAATCCCGGCGGGGCAGCGCCGCCGCCGGGGCTTGGGCGGCCGGTGCGTGCTGCTCGGCGCGGGCTCTCGTGCCCCGGCCACCCCCGCGCCCCGCCGGTGCCGCGCGCTACTCGCGCCCCTGCTCCCTCCTTCGGTGGCGGCGGCGGTCCCGGTAGCGCGGCGCCCCCCAGAGGAAGGAAAGTTGGGACCTGGCGGCGAGGGACACCCCGGGGCGCGGCTGGGAGGCTGCATGGAAAAGTGAAGCCTGGAGGACCTGGACGCTCGGAGCCTGGGGCAGGAAGGGCTTCGCTCGCTCTTGTGGAGTCTACACGGTCATCTCGTTCCCAAACCTGGGCGGATCCGGTGCAGCCTCTCCACCAGTTCCAGGACGGAGCCTGGTGGCTCTCTGCCTGCTCATTTCGCGCTGTGGCTGGTGAGCCTCCTAACGTGCGGGTGTGCTTGGTGGCTTGGGGGTTTTGAGTGGTTGAGTTGGTCAGTTTGTTTCTTATTTGCTCTTTGACTTGTCCGTTCTTCGAACTTTTCTTTCCTCCCCCAATGGGGACTTGCTGTGTGAACCTCGTCCCCACCCCCATGGCGTGCACCCTCTGAGAGCTTGATTTCGGTTTTTCTTCTTGACTTTGTTAAAGACTGCTGAGAGCAACAGGAAAGAGCCTTCCGCCCGTTAAATGTTACTTTTTGCAATCAGTGTTTTAAAGATCCAAGTTCAGGAATTTGAGAGCTGTGGAATGGAGGGTATTGGAAGGTTGGCGTTTAGGGTGTAGTGATGAGTTAGAGGAAAACTGTGATTTCATCTCTATTGGCCTTGCTATAGAAAACCTGATATATTTCTCTTCTGTCTTTGTTGAATGTGGTAAGATTGTACGTTGAATTAAATACTTGGAGACTTACATACAGTGCTATTTTTAGGTCATTGGATGATGTACGTGAACAGCTTTTCACCTGAATTGGAATTGCCTTGAAGATTCTAATTTGGGGCCTACCTACTGATTTTTATTCAGCCACAGCGTCCTTTTCCTTCTAATAAATGATATAGTAATATGTGTACTCAGAGAATCCATATTGCTTTCTGCAGTGTGGAAGTGAAAAACATGAATTATCCACAGGGGTAAAACTTTAAATGAGCAATCTTGTATATTCACTTGGAGAATTTCTAGATAGCTCAATTCGCTGACTATCTTAATTACTTTCTGAGGTACCTGGCAGTTCTCTTTGGTGACTTGTTTAGTAAACTATAATGGGAAGTATGGTATATTTTCTTGTGTTCGGAGATGAGAGAGTTATAGCTTCAGAGATTAACAGTTAACAATGGAAGCAGAATTCATACCATTGCTAGTGAGTTTTGGCTATGACCAACTCATAAACTATGTGAAAAAACAAACATCCTCTTTCCATAGATGTCAGGAGGAAGAAGGGGAAATATTTTATCATATCTTTATTTTGGAGACTAACATGACTATATTATGTGGGAAAAAACATCAAATTGTTTTCTTCAAGGCTTTACTCTGTGGTCCTCCTCTTCCTCACTTCTTGTTTAGGGCCTGAAATTTGTGTTTTTTGCTGGGTTCTAGGGTTGGAAGAGAAGTGCTTTGGTGAAAGGAATAGGTAAGATTGCTTTGAACTATTATGGTACGACGACTTTATTTTATCCAGTGATAGTACAGAGAAATTTCCATGATAATGTTTGTAGCCCATTAATATTCTGCCAGAATTCACTTTTAAGAGGCTACGCTGAGGCCCGTAAAGAAATAATGCTACTTCATAACTGTTTTCTCACAGTCACATTAAAAACTGTGTTCTTGGCTCGGTGCCTGTGGCTCAATCGGCTAAGGCGCTAGCCACGTACACCTAAGGTGGCGGGTTCGAATCCCCAGCCCGGGCCTGCCAAACAACAATGATGGCTGCAACCAAAAAATGGCCGGGTGTTGTGGCGGGCGCCTGTGGTCCCAGCTACTTGGGAGGCGGAGGCAGGAGACT
>CAUYQV010194270.1:0-28965 GCA_963574575.1 Galagoides demidoff | reverse complement strand
ATTTGATTGGTTTACATTGTTCGCATTCTTTTTTTTTTTTTTTTTTTGAGACAGAGCCTCAAGCTATCCCCCTGGGTAGAGTGCCATGGCATCACTGCTCATAGCAACCTCCAACTCCTGGGCTCAAGCAAGTCTCCTGCCTCCGCCTCCCAAGTAACTGGGACCACAGGCACCCGCCACAACGCCCGGCCATTTTTTGGTTGCAGCCATCATTGTTGTTTGGCGGGCCCGGGCTGGGGATTTGAACCCGCCACCTTAGGTGTACGTGGCTGGCGCCTTAGCCGAGTGAGCCACAGGCGCCAAGCCATTGTTCTCATTCTTAAGATGCAATCTGAGTTGCAGTTGAGTCCTCACCCAAGTAGTGAGCTATATACCCTTAGCCTTAACAGTCCAAGATAGTGATACCGGAATTTTGTCTTCAGTGAGTTGTTGGTCTTGATGATTCAAAGAATGAATCCACGGACCACAGATCAGTGATAAGATTTATTTACAGAAAAGAATACAAAAACACCAAAGCTCCTGGCAGAGAGAAAACTCACCTTGAGGGAGAAAAGTGTTCTCTCTGTCTCTCTCTGGACTCTTTGTCCAGGGGTATATACAGACACACAGGTTTCTTATATATGAGGCCAGGAAATGAATGGATACAATCCTTTCTGCTGGGGCAAGGTGAATGAGTGCATTAATGAATGAATACAGTCCCTTCATTGGGGCAGAGTGAATGAATGTATCAATGAATGGACACAGTCCCTTCCGCTGGGTCAAGGTGAATGATATTATCAATGAATGGACACAGTCCCTTCCATTGGATCAAGGTGAATAACAGTATTAATGAATGGACACAGTCCTTTCATGGAATTGAGGCCTAGAAAACTTACATGAAATTGACCTAGGCATAGGAAATGGGAGTTCTCTGTGCAGTCTTAAGGGCAAGGAGAATGAGATACCAAGGCACCGGTGTCTCCCCAGGAGTTGTCTGGCCCCTTCTGGCTATTAGAGCTCCGGAGGGGAGTGTGGGGGTTCCCTTGGGGCATGGGGGTCCCCCCTTGCCTACCCTCTGGCCCATTGGTTCCTCTGCTGGCTGCCACTGCACCAACATTACTGCGGCAGAGGCCACGGGTCCTCCAGCTCAGCTGGCTGGAGGCCACCTGTCCTGTATGAGTAGGATTTAAATGCATGTTCTTTGTATTAGACAAAGTGAATTTGGCATGATAATAACTGTATGGTGGTATTGGTTAGAAGAATGATTCTCTCAGGGAGACTGCTTTTTAGTCATCACTTACCACGGAATTGATTTGGGTGGGTTATTTATAATAGCATAAAAAAGTGAATCTGGGACGCAGATAAAAAAAGGAAGCATGCTTCTTTAGAGTGTAAAAGAATACCTAAGTACAAAGGGTAGAATCGATGGAAATAAGGGTGAAATAGGATGAAAGGAGAAGTATTAACTAATAACCAGTGGTGGGGATGGCTGGTTAGAAACTGGTTGACATAAGTTCAAAGGACTCAATTCAGACCTTAAATGTGTACTAAGTTTTTTCAGTGAGAAATGGCTTTTGTTTTAAGTGGCTGTTTGCAGAAATTACATAATTACTTTTAATAGATTCCACGCCCACGGACAAGGATACTAACTAATGTATGTCCAGGAAGTGAGGGGTGGGGAGGGCAGAATATTCCTGAGGAAAAATGAAAAGAGATAGCTTGAGACTTTCTGAGGCAGGGCTTTTGGAGGCAAAATTTACTGTTCTGATTCCTGGGTGATGGCAGTAGGTATTTCCCTGAGGAATCACACAAAGTGAGAATTGCCAGAAAATTTTCCATTAGAAGATGTTCTTTAGTCATAGGCTTCTTTTGGGGTCCTCTTTAATTAGAGTTAGGGAGCAATCAATTAAAGTGGCAATTAAAAGGTACTTCTATTTAGAAAATGAGAATATAAACCATTGACTGAGAGATAATGCATGTAAATAACACAAAATGAAGGACTTATATCCAGAATACAAAGGACTCTCAAATCTCAACAAGAAAGTAAAAAACCAATTAATATTTTTTTTCCAGGACAGGGTCTCACTCTGTTGCCGAGGCTAGAGTGCAGTGGCACTGTCATAGCTCACTATAATTTCAAACTCCTGGGCTCAAGAGATTCTCCTGCCTCACCCTCCTAAGTAGCTGGAACTAAAGGCACTTGCTACCTTGCTTGGCTAATTTTTCTTTCTTTTTTTCTTTTTCTTGTAGTTGAGATGGGGTCTAACCCATGGAGGTCAGGGTTATCTTGAACTCCTGGCCTCAGTGATCCTCCCACTTCAGTCTCCCAGCCAAATTTATAGCTGTTCTATTTATAATTGCCAAAAAAACAAAACAAAACAAAACAAAAAACAACACCCAAGATGTCCTTCAGAAGGTGAATAGATAAGGCAAAATGGACATCCAACCTATGGAATATTATTCAACACTAACAGCCTGAATGATCTCAGAATTTTTGTGCAAAATGAAAGGAGCCCAACTCCATGGCTCATGTGACTCCATTTATATGACATTCTGGTAAAGGTTACATTATAGGGACAGAACATGTATCAGTGGCTGCTAGGATTTTTGGGTAGGTGAAAGAGATTACTAAAACATAGCAGGAAGGAGTGTTTTGGATGATAGTTTTAGGTATTCTGGTTAATGTGGTAGGTATATAAATCCATAGATGTTTTAAAATTCATAGAACTGTATACTAAAAGATAAAAAAATCAGTTTACAACATATTTAATTGTTAATTTTTAAAAAGCAAAATTAAAAAAAAGTTATTCTTTCCCCCACTAAAAGAAAGGTGTTTATATTTTAACAAGAATATTTCAGATTATTGAGCTTTACATGAATTAGACATGTTTTTGGATAATCAAGAACTCAATAAATGCTTATTGGCTTCTTTTCTGATTATTCTCTCTTCAGATTGACACATTTCTTTCAGTGTCTGAATGCATGTAGGTTATTGCTGATTTTTCCTGACCTGGGAGCTTGATGTTTTGAAAGGTAGCTCAAATTATACATTTTGCATTGCTTTTATAATTCATAAAAAAAAAGCAACCTCAGTCAAGTATGGACCACAAGCATGCAGGCTTCAGTTTCAGCCTATGCTGTGCTGCTATATATTAGTTCTGAATTTAGGCTTAACTCTTACTTTAGGTTTCCTTATCTTTAAAATGATAATATTGTGCGGTTTAAATGAGATAATGTATGGGGAAAAAATCATGAAGTTCCTGGTCCAGAATGAGTAATCAATACAACAGCTTTTCCCTGATACTTCTCTTTTTACATTGTTTACTTTTTTTTCCCTTCCCTTTTCCCCATTCCTCCCTTCCTTACTTTCTTCCTTTTGTCACCTTAGCAGGTTGATGGCAGACTTTTATATTGGTGCTTTGGTAAACTTGAACTTAACCATAGTACAGAGACGATGTGTTTTATTTTTAATTTTTTAATTCTTGACTTCTTGCAGACAAAGTGTAACAGTAAAATGGAATGGGAAAACCAAACCACTCTGGTGGAATTTTTCCTGAAAGGGCTTTCTGGTTACCCAAGGCTTGAGTTACTCTTTTTTGTGCTGATCCTAGCAATGTATGTGATCATCCTTCTGGGTAATGGTACCCTCATCTTAATCAGCATCTTGGACTCTCACCTTCACACCCCTATGTACTTCTTCCTGGGCAACCTCTCCTTCTTGGACATCTGCTACACCACCACCTCCATTCCCTCTACTCTGGTGAGTTTCCTCTCAGAGAGAAAGACCATTTCCTTCTCTGGCTGTGCAGTACAGATGTTCCTTGGCTTGGCTATGGGGACAACAGAGTGTGTGCTCCTGGGTATGATGGCCTTTGACCGCTATGTGGCCATCTGTAGCCCTCTGAGATATCCTACCATCATGAGCAAAGATTCCTATGTGCCCATGGCAGCTGGGTCCTGGTTTGCAGGTGTTGTCAACTCTGCTGTACAAACTGCATTTGTGGTTCAATTGCCTTTCTGTAGGAACAGTGTCATTAATCATTTCTCCTGTGAAATTCTGGCTGTCATGAAGATGGCCTGTGCTGACATCTCAGACAATGAGTTCATCATGCTCGTGGCTACCACATTGTTCACATTGATGCCATTGCTCTTGATTGTCATCTCTTACTCATTAATCATCGCCAGTATCCTCAAGATCCGCTCTTCTGAGGGGAGAAGCAAAGCTTTCTCTACCTGCTCAGCCCATCTGACTGTAGTTATAATATTCTATGGGACCATCCTGTTCATGTACATGAAGCCCAAATCTAAAGAGGCACTTAATTTAGATGACTTGAATGCTACTGACAAACTTATATCAATGTTCTATGGGGTGATGACTCCCATGATGAATCCTTTAATCTATAGCCTCAGAAACAAGGATGTGAAAGAGGCAGTAAAACATCTACTGAACAGAAGGTTCTTTAGGAAGTGAGTGGAAAATATATTGGATTATGAACACAATGGACATTATTGAAACTTGAGACTTATACACATACTGGAATTTCACTGTTTTCAACAGCTTCATATGTTACTTTAAAATTTTTATAATGATATGGAGTATTTCAAAATTATTGCATATTTACTGTAGAGACTATGCGAGATATAGGACAACAGGATGAGGAAGAGGGAGACATTACCTGTTACTCTAATACTGGGAGATGGCCACTTTCTAACATTTTGAACAGTGTCTTTCATATTTGGTATTTTCTTTATTTTTGTCTGTTTTTTTTTTTTTTTGGAGTCAGAGTCTTATTTTGTTGTGCTCCATAGAGTGCCATGGCATCATAGCGCGTACCAACCTCAAACCCTTGGCTCAAGTGATTCTCTTGCTTCAACCTCCCAAGTAGCTGAGACTATAAGCACTCACCACAACACTAGCTATTTTTTTTTTAGAGATGAGATCTTGCTGTTGCTCAGGATGGTCTCAAACTCCTGAGCTCAAGCAATCCACCTGCCTTGGTCTCCCAAGTGCTGGGATTATAGGCACGAACCATCTAGCCTAGCCTATATTCTGTATTTTCTCTTACCATATTGGAATTGGGACTAATGTTCTTTCTTAATGTTCACTTTTTAACATAATATTATTTCATAGGCAACATTTCATTAAGTTTTAAAATAAATAAAGCCTTCTGTTGAAAAAAAAAAGCAAAACAGAAAACTCCCAAAATACTGCATCCACACTGTCCAGTGTGAGAACTTTGTGTTGTAGTTTCACATTAAATTCCATGTCTTGAGTCATTAAATTCTATTTGCTTGCTCAGTATTTAAATTTTTTTTTCTGTAGAGCTTTAAAAATACTGCACACTTTGGACTATTGAGGAAGTAAATAAATAGAATTTAATGGTGAGGCCTCTGCAATCAATCAGGATATTCTAACTTTATCTCCTTTCTTTGCTTCAGCTTATATATTAGCTTTAGCATGAAGAATGCTTTGTAAGATTAAAAATGGGTTTGAAAATTAGTCTACTGGTCCAGATAACAACATGGGTACATTTTGGGTAGGGTGGAGTGTCCTATTGGAACCTGTTTAGAAGAAGTCAATTTTCTTTGCTATTCTGAGAGAATTCCAATCCTATTCTAAACCTTAGAAGAATATCTAAGCTCTTTATTTTTAGTGTGAATATCTGTATTCGTAGCTTATCTCTGTTACTAATGAGCCTTGTGATTTAAGGAAACAGAGAACTGGGGGATATTAGATAGGAGGTGAAATTATCTTGGCTTTTTCCTTAACTTGTACTCTATCTGAATAACACTTTTAATTTACAGCCCAAGATCAAGCATAAAGTTTTTTCAGGAATTAACTACATTCTAAGAAATCAATATGACTGAATAAATTACAGAGGTGTCCATAAAGTTTGTATGCTTGGGATACCCTGTATATATGAATTAATGAATTTAGATGATATTGGGCATAAACATATTTTACATAAGACAAATAAGTGAAATGTTTGTGGAATCTTTGGGTAAAGTCATTCACTTTATCTTTCAAAGTTCACTTTTTAATCTTAGTAGAAGCAGTATTAACCAGTCATGAACTATATTTAATTATATATAGCTTTTATAACGGTTTTTTACAGATGGAATATGATGGCAAGGGTTGAGACCATTGATGTGTCAAACTTACATCCTAATAAAATAGGCTTTAAGAATGTGTTAGTTTCCAAATACCAGCTCATATTCATTCTTAGGGTGAATATTTTTCACCCTCAGAATTCTAGGTATGTGAAAAACCCTGGAATCTGAATTTTATTTATGACATGTAGGCCATCTTGATACTCAGATGTTTAATTTTGGTTTTCTTCATAGCTTAATTCCAACCAGTCTGATAAACTCTCTGCAACAACTGATTTATTTCCCAGTTTAATATCAGATTTATAAATTTTTGATGAAAAATTAATTAAAACAAATAGAAATTTTAAGGACATATTTCTCCTCACAGGAAAGGACAAGGTTTTCTCCCTTACGGGGTTGTAGAATTAAGGTCTGAAGAAAAGCATGTCACCTGTCTTGATGTATTCATGTGCTCACATTTTCTGGGCAAATACACAAAATCATTATAATGCTGATAGGATGCCTTATTTTAATACTTGAGCCTCCAGAGAATTTTTTATTTAGAAAATTTATTTTGAAATTTTATGGAGGACAATTTTGTTGTTGTTCACAATTATTTTTTTTTCTGCCTTGGGAACAAAGATAAACTTATTTGGTGCATCAGGTATGTATCTCTCTCTGTGTGTGGTGTATATATTTGTAGTGTGTGTGTTCCTGTGTGACTTTTCTACTAGATTGCAAAATCTCCAGAGGTGAAGATTTCTCTCTATCCCACCTCATCTCTTCTACTATTGCATTCAACTTACAACATGGTGTATAGAATATGATTCGATATACATTTTAAATCCATGAGAAGGAAAACTACATCAAGGTAGATACAACAGAAGAGAAGCACATACCTTCTTATTTCACTCAGTTCCCCAAACAGGTTCATGGTTAGGAATTAAGAGCAGAGGTATGGCACAAGGGCCAAAATTACATTTCTTTTTACCCAGTAAATTACTTCATTTTAAAAGCATAGTTTTATGCCTGCCCAATTTGAAAATACTCTAAAGCTTGAGATAATATTAGCTTCTTTTTGTCCTGTGGGGGCTTTTGAAATGAACACTTATAGTAAAAATGTGGTAGTATATTGATTATCAGCTAAATCACATACATCATCTCACTAAAATTCTGTAATGTGGGCAATGGTGTCACTATCTCACAGATGAAGCTATGAAGCTCAGGGGAGTTCATATACCTTACCCCGGTATCACAGTGTGCAAGTTTAGAGAAATACACATCCTCTGCTTTCTTTCTTGAGTCATATGGTCATTTTACTAGAGCATTTTGCTTATCCAGGTTCCTATTCATGACATCTAACACCAGTATCTCTCAGAAGCATATCTAAAATGATCAAGAAACTATTATCTACATCTAAACTTTCAACATAGTATTTTAAATGTTTTGAAAATCACAAATAATTTATTTCCTCATAAAAGAGCCTTGTAAATATCACATATTGTGTTCCAAAAGTGATGCTTGATCACAACTGATAGGAATTAAGTCTTAAATTTGGGGAGGAATACCTGAAGTTAATTGGGATATGAGGAAATGATGAATTTGACATTAGCCATAATATTCTAGATAAGACTGTAAGAAAGTAGAAAGATTTTTCTTGTTGTTTCAGAAAATATAATATTTACCTTACAAAAATGATTGTGTTTCTAATTTATGGTATTATAAGTAACATTTTATCTTTGAAATTATAAAATATTCTTTAGCATTTTATGTTTTTTGTGGATCCTGACTATCTTTAATTTGTCTAAAACTGAAATAATATGTTTTTATCATAAAATTGTCAAGTACTACAAAATGAGCAAAGCAAAATTAAAATATGGATATATATATAATTTGTATAGTATAATCAATACTTGGTGAATATATGTAAATATATTTTCAGAGTATATGTAATTTAATGCATATTTTAAACTATTATGTAGTCAATATTCACTTTTTACAGTTGGATTTTTCACTCAAAACATACACTTTTTCTAAGATATTTATGTATATATACAAATTGTTTTTAAGACATGCTTAGTATATCACTATTTGGATGTAGCAAAGCATGTAACTGATCCCTTTACAAGTCTATTTGTAGTAATTTCTCTTATTTCAATATTGCAAGCAGCAATGCTATATTATAAAGCATTTTATTTTCATATACTAATTTCCTTATTGACTATGTTTAAACTTTTAGTTTCTTTAACAGATCTATAATTGTATCTGTTAGAAAAATATTATGATATGAAATAAATTTAATATTTCTTTTTCTTTTCCAGCATTTATACTTAATTTTTATAGGTTGTCTTGATATTCATTTTCAGTGCAAGGTTTAATAATGGCTATAATTAATACCTTTTCTTTCACTAATTTGACTGAAAATGATTCTAGTATGTAAAAATAATAGATATTGGTTTATTTTAAATATATTTTATATAATACTACATAATATTCACAAAATAAAGAATTTTATTAAAAATTTCTTTTTCACATGGAATATGTAGCTTTCCCAATTTCTTATCATAGTTAAATTTGTAAATAGATTTTGGCCTTGACCATACTTTGTTGTGATGAATCAATCCTTTAGGAGTCTTGTGGATTCTGCCAATATTTTATTTAGAATTTTTGGATCTACATATAAAATACAATTATACTTTTAATCATGGATATAACAGTGACAGATCAATAAAGGTATAGAAGACTTGAAAAACACTAAAATTCAAGTTGACCTACTAGACATTTATAAAGTACTCAACCAAACAACACTTCAATATATTGAAAAGGATGAACATTAAGCAATGTATATTCTCTGACCAAAATGGAATTAATTTAGAAATCAATACAAGGAAAAGAAGGAACTTTGGTAAATTCACAAATATTTGAAAATTAAACTACACAGTTAAATAACTAATGTATCAAAGAAGAAATCACAGTAGAAATAATTCATGATAAACAACATTAACATACAACATATCATGATGATATAACCCAGCATATTATGAAATGTGGCTAAAGAAATACTTAAAGGGAAATATAGAGATGTAAAAGATGTAAAAACTAGTATTTAAAAAAAGATTTCAAATGAACAACTTTAATTTCCACATGAAAAAACTAGTAAAGCTGAACTAAGTAAAAGAAGGAAATAATAAACGTAAAATAGAAATAAGCAAAAGAGACAGGAATCAAAGAACCCCAAAGTTGGTTTTCTGAAAATATCAACAAAAATAACAAAACTTTAGTTAGACTAACCAAGATAGAAGATGCTCATATTATAAAAATCAGAAATGAAAGAGGGGACAGTACTGTAGACCTTACAGAAATAAAAACAGAATTATAAGGGAATAGCATGAACTATAAATTTAGATAACTTAGAGAAAATGAAAATAATCCTAGAAAGACACAAACTATTGAAGCTGACTGAAAAGAAATAGAAAATACAAGTAGACTTATAAGTAGTAAAATATTGAATTAATAATTTATACAAACTTTTCACAATGAAAAATTTAGAGCCAGATTATTACTTTAATGATAAATTCTACTCCATATTTAAGGAAGAATTAATATGAGCCTTTCACAAAATCTTTCAAAAAATAGAAGAGAATTGTTTCTAGCTCATTCCATGAGGCCAATAATGAGTTTCGATACTAAGATAGATATCAAAACCAGGTAATCATAAAAAAAACTACATACAAATGTATCTTCTGAATATATATACAAAAATTTTGTACTTGGCAGATGACAAAATTTTGTACGAAAAAAATTACAAAGAAAAATAAAAAGAAAATTATAAGGAACCAAATACAAACTGTAAGATCTAATATGTAAGTTCAGCAAAGTTGCAAAATACATAAACTGTAGAATTACATTCTAGACATTAGCAATAAGCAATACAAAAATAAAATTAATAAAACACTTAAGTAATCCAAAAGAAATTATGAAAACAATAAACATCAAAAATGATATGATATTTAGGAATAAATCTGAGAAAAGTAATAGACTTATATGCTAAAAACTATAAACCATTGTTAAATAAAATTGAATAATATCTAAGTAGACAGCAAAACATCCTATGTTTATGGATTGGGAGAATTAATATTATCATGATGGCGTTATTCTGCAGTTGCTCTATCAATCTGTATCAAGATCCAAAATGCTTTTTTTTGCAGAAATTGCAAAAAATTTGCTCTCTCAAGCAAATGCTGAAATTCACATGCAAATTTTAGGGTTCTGGAATAGCAAAAGTCATCTTAAAATAAAATATAAAATTTGGAGGTCTCACACTTTCAAACTTAAAAAAACAATACAAAGCTAAGTTATCAAGCTAGTGTGATACTGGCCTAAAGATAGACATGTAAGTCCACGGAATAGAATGGAGAGTCCAAAAATAAACTCCTATGTTTATGATCAATTGATCTTTTTTGACAAGGGTGTCAAGGATATAAAATTCAATGGAAAAGAAAATCTTTACCATAAATGGTGCTTCATATACCAAAGAAGTGAAGACGGAGCTCTACCTCATGTTATATCAAAAAATCAATACAAAAGAAGCAAATAGAAATTTTAGAAATTAAAAGTATACTGAACTTTACTTAACAAATGCAACGTGTGGTCTAATCACTTGTACCCTCATGATATCTGAAATTAAAAAAAGAAATAAAAAATACAATAATCAGAATAAAAATGCCAGTGAATGATTTCAGTAGCAGAGCAGAGGGTTTATAGGAAAGAATTAGAAGGTAGAACAATAGATATTACCCAGTCTGAATGACAGAGAGAAAATTGGCACAAAAATATATAAACAGAGCCTCATGGACTGGTGGTAATATAACAAAGGCCCAACATGTATGTGTCTGAGTACCAGGAGGAAAAGGAAGAAGACCGATCTGAAAAAAATACTTGAAGAAATGCTGGCTGAAATTTTCAGAGAACTGAGGAAAATATAAACCTACATGTTTAGGAAGTAGAGTGAATCCAAAATAGGCACATGAAGACATATACTGGTTAACACTGTGAAACTAAAGACCAAGAAAAAACAATATCAAAATCGGTAACAGAAGAATGTCATCTTGCCTACAGGGGAAAAAATAGTTTAAATAGCAGTGAATTGAGAACATCCATAAAGGCATAGAAACTGCAGTTGCCCAAATAAATGGCACCTTTTTCCAGGGCTGAAGGAAAACATGTTAACTTAGAATCCTGTGTCTAATGAAAATATGCTTCTAGGATGAACAGTAAATCAAGACATTTTCAGATGAAGCCAACTAAGAGTTTTTTTTTGTTGTTGTTGTTTTTTTGCCAGCAGACTCACCCTTAAAGGATGACTAAAGAAGGTTCTCTAACCAGAAAGGAAATATTAGGAGAAAGAACCTTGGAATATCAAGAAAGAAAAGAAAAAAATATGGAAAGCTAAAATATGGGCAAATGCAGCTGACCTTCCTTCTCTGCTTAATTTTTTAAAATTGTGTTTTATGGTAGAAACAAAGATTAAACAATAAAAAACTTAAACGGCCTAATTAGAAATTAGGAAAAGGAGTAGAAGAGACATTTTACTGGCCAGGATAGACATGTCCTAGCAGTCAGGGTTAGGATGTGCTTCCTTGTCAAATAGCATTTGTCTTTACTCGCTGCTATCTGCTTGCTTGTTGAGTGGAACTCTGCCTTCCTGTGTCGTAGCAGAGAAAACCTTAGGCTGTTCAGCATCTGTCTCACATATTAACTGTAGCCTTGGAGAGGGGGAAAGCAGAGATTTTGTGCTGTGAAGAAGTAATGTGTCTAGATAGGAGTTTCTAACCAGGGAAAATATTTGTTAGCATTTCTGTTCAATGAGGACACAATTTTTTGTCTCAAAATGTTTTGAAGGCAAAGTAATGATTTGCCTTCATGGAAAAGATACCTCCAAAAACTCACTGTAGCCTAAAAATCTCTTTCAAAAAGCATTCACTTGACAATTTTGGCATTAAAAGAAATAATGACAGTAGTGAATTACAGTCCATTCACTAAAATAAGAATCCATGACTCAATACTGATACAAATAAATGAATAAATATAGAGAAAAGAAGCTTTTTCTTACAGTAAAATGCCAACTAACGCAAACTAACGAATGTTGAAGGAATGATTAAGAAAATCATAATTTCACAACTATGATAGTAATAACTGATTCAAGAAAGAGTTATCACTGGATGCTAGTACCGAATGACAGAAGTTTGCTAAAGATCAGGCTGTTTATAGTCTCATGTCACCGCTTCAAAAATTTATATATAATTATATGTAATTGAATTCTAGGTGAAGGATTGAAGGGGGCTTTTGTAACTTTTCTGTAACTTTGACACTATATAAAAATAAATATCACAAAAGAGGATATATAGATGATAGATAATGACTTAGTAGTTGCCATTGGGGAAATGCAAACCAAAACCACAGTGGATACACCCCTTCACATCAACTGGAATGGCTGTAATGAAAATAATAAGTGATAACATAATAAGTAGACAAGATGGGGAGAAATTTAAACCCTCATACCTTGGTGGTAAGAATGAAAATAGTGTGGTTGTTTGAAAATATTTTTTTACTTCTCCAAAAGTTAGACATAGTTACTGTATAACCCCCAAATTTTACTCCTAAGAGGTGTGAAAATGTGCACACACATGTGTTCATAGCAACATTATTCCTAATAGTCAGAAAAATGGAAACAACCCCAATATCTATCAACTGATTAATGGATAAACAAAATTTGGTATATCCCTATGATGGAATATTATTTGGCAATAAACAGGAATGAAGTACTAATACATGTGACAACTTAGCTGAACCTTGAATATTATATATTTTTTAGACATAGAGAGTTAATTAGTTGTTTCCTAGGTCTGAAAAAGTGGGGATAATGGGGAATGATAGCTAATGGGTATAATGTTTCTTTCCAGGATGGTGAAAATGTCCTAATATTGGCAGTTATAATATTTGCACTAGTCTATGAACTAGTGAAGTGGGCTCAGTGCCCATAGCTCAGTGGCTAAGGCGCCAGCCACATAAATCGGAGGTGGCATGTTTGAATCCAGCCCAGGCCTGCCAAACACCAATGACAGCTACAACAAACAAATAGCCAGGCATTGTGCCTGGTGCCTATAGTCCCAACTACTTGGGAGGCTGAGGCAGAAGAATCACTTATGCCCAAGAGTTCGAGGTTGCTGTGAGCAGAGAAGCCACAGCACTCTACCAAGGGCAACATAGTGAGACTCTGCCTCAGAAAAAACAAACAAAAAAACTAGTGAAGTGTACAGTTTAAGTGTATACATTTTATGGTATATAATTATATTTTCATAAAGTGGTTTATGTAAGTGTTATTAGCATATAGTTTTTCTTTTATTTAATACCTATATCAAGTTTTGATATTAGAATAATTCTAACTTTAGAAGAGAGAAAGCTATTTTTCTTCCCTTATGTTGTAGAAAAAAACCTTTGAAATGAAAGAAGTGATTTCTTTGAAATTCTGAAATGTTGAAGTTTTGAGATGTCACTTCTTAAATGATGAAATAATTTTTTGTGTGGGGATTTATCTTTGAGAAAATTTTAACTTTCTTCCATGCTTCCATGTTTATTTTGACCTATTTCAGTTATTATTTTATCTTAAGACAATTTAAAAAATTTATATATTATTTGAAAACATCATGTTTCAAATTTGTTTGCAAATTTATTGCCATAGAATTATAAAAGAAATTTTCTTGTATTTATTGTTCTTTTGTCTCTATCTCTCAATGTTTTCCTTTGTGTTTCTAAATTTTGTTTGTAGTTTTTCATGGTTAATTTTAATGGATTTAAAAAAAACCATGTTTGAATTTATTAATCAATTATGCTAGTTCACTACTAGCTTCTTTTATTACTTGCTTGTTACATTATTAGTAATTGCCTCTTGCTTTCCTTTGATATGTTTTGCTATTTGTATTTAAATGTCTTAACCTGAATCAATCTATCTGTCTATCTATCTATCTGTACACTTTAGATGCATCACATTATTTTGGATCTGTAATCTTTTAATTTGTTATTATTTATTATCAATTACAATTTTAGTTTCTTAAAATTTTCCTGAAAGATAGCTTATAAAAGAATTCATAAATATCTAACCAGTGGTGTTTTATACCAATCAAGACAAATTTAACATTTCTCTTAACTTTACTAAACTTTAGGCATGATTTTCTTGACTCTAGGTCCCTGATCCCCCTTTTCTTTCAGTAGTTACTTTAGAAAACTTGTAAATTGTCCTTCTGCCCCTTTGCTACCTAACTCTCTTTGAAAACCTTTTACAAGTTTTACCACCCAGAAAGGTCTTTCTCAGGGACCTGGGAGCCATCCCTTTGGAAGGTAATAATTCAGCAAGATAGTGCCCATATCTCCTCGCCCTGTGGGAGGGTGGGAGTTTAACTTCAGGGGGCACCCTGTTCCAAGTTGTAAAACATTCCTCTTATGAAGATAGGAGGAAGTTTACTTTTCCTGTGGGTGACGCCAATTAGCTTTTAAAAACTATCTAGCACCTATCAGCAAAGTAGAGATCAAAGGGCATTCTGGCCTTTCTTCCTTATTATAACAGCCTTAACTATAGCCTTACTTACTGTTTAGCTTTGGTGCAATTTTTGCTTTCACAATGCTTTTTTGATGTTTTTCATATTTTGGTATATAATTTTCTTTTCTTTCTCATAAGTTTGAAGACATGCAATATGTTTTAATGGAATGAGTAACATCTCTATAACTTCCCATGTCCTTTTAAATTCAAAACTTTAGAAATGAAATACTAAGTATTGGCTCTGCCTCTGAAAAGTAAAAGGATGTATTCTGTCAGGGAATTATTTTAACTATTTCTTTCTGTGTAGTTTTTGGTATTATTATAGTCAAATTTTAATTTCATGTAAGTTTTCTTTCAAGATTTATAATAATTATATTCCGGTTGCAATTTTCCAATTATTTCTGAGTTTAGCTATATTCCAATATTATTATTGCTCTTTTTATATCATAATTTCCCCACCTGAGGGTTCTTATTTTATTCATTTCGTTGCTGTTTGGTTTTGTGTTTGGCACACACAGTACCAAAAAATGTATACACATTAATATTATACTTAATATTATACTGATAACATTTTTCTTTTTTGGTAGCAACAGAGTTTCACTTTATCACCCTCGGTAGAGTGCCATGGCATCACACAGCTCACAGCAACCTCTAGCTCCTTATCTTGTATATTATATCTTGTATCTCTTGTAATTGCAGAAGTCAAGTATGATTTGAGTATTATAATTTTAATACATTTTTTTCCTCCCTTAAAATGTGTATGTATATTATTTGTATTCCTATGGGTCACTTTTGAGTGACCCATAGGAATACAAATTTTGAGTGTTTCTCAAGTGACCCTATTCTGAGGGTCACTTGAGAAACACTTGCTGTCACATTGAAAAATTCTAAGCCTGGCATAGAATTCTTGAGTGATGTCTCTTTCTGGCTTCCTACCCCCAGTCGACAACTCCTTCACTAAGGCATCTTAATGTTTTTTATTCTTTTATAAGTATTTTTTCTTTTGATATGGGTTCTTCTGGGTGGATATTGGATAGTTTCCTTTTTGATCCTGGTGTTTAATTCATTTATCAAGATATGCCTTAATTTTTGTTATATTCTGTTATTTCCCCCTGGAACATGCTGTACTATTTTTATTGAGTTCTATTTAAGTCAACGAATATTTACTGAACAGCCTCCAGCTGCTTAGGATAATTATTTCATTAATGAATGAAATGTAGATTCTTGCCTCTGTGGAGCATACATTCTTGTAGGGGAGATGGACAATAAGTAATAACATAATGATAATTAAGTAAGTAATAATTTGGTAAGTTAGAAAGCACTAGAACCCCTAGAAAAAGGAAACTATGGAGCAGGATAAAGGAGGTTGAAATTGCTGGAGGTGGGAAGATAAAAGTTTCTGTATTAAAAAGTATAGTCAGCATAGACCTCATTTTGAAGGTGACATTTGAGCAAAGCCTTTAATAAAAGAAGAATTTAGGTACAAGGATTTGTGAGGAGAGTGTTCCAGGCAGAAAGAAAGCTCATGCCAAGGTTCTATAAAAGGATTGACCCTGATGTACTTGACTTCCAAAAAGGTCACAATTGTCAAAGCTGGGAGAAAAAGGGGCATAGTTGAAATCAGAGAGGAGACAGGACTGGACGGACTGTGTATGGAGCCAGATCAGCTACATTCAGGTCTTTTCAGGATATTTTCTTGAAAAAATTCTTTGAATGTTTTCTAATATATATATATATATTTTTTTTTATAACTCTAATGACTATGTTAGATAGCCATTATTCTTTGTATCAATGTTTCCTAAAGTCACTCTAATCTTTTTGATCTTTTATGATATATTCTGTGTGATTTTCTCAAGTCTAATTTACACACTGAGATCAGAGGGAGATAATCTGGATAACATTGAATCCTAATATATATGTTGAATCCTCAATAAATCGACATTAGGAAAACTGAAATTTAGCTTTTGTAAAATACAAAAACTTTGGGGGTATACAGTCCCTTTGTTCTTGTGATAAAAGCAAAAGTGAATGAACCTTTTTGTTTGTAGTTATAAACTAAGCAAGTGCTCCTTGTTTTAGAAAAAGATGAATGCTGTGAAATGTATTTGAGATGTTGGCATTTAACTTCGCAAGGCAGCAGCAGTGGTGGTTTCATTATCAGCCCAGATTCCCTAGTGCAGTTTTGGACTTTTTTCCTAAATATTAGCCTGTCTCTTTGCCCAGTCCTTATTATTTTCAAATTCCTAACGAATATTAATCTTTGGGATCAGCAAAAAATAAACTAGAATTCCAATGAATTCTTGAATATTCCTCCAATCATAAATCATTTATAATTCTTAAAATACTTCTAAAAACAACAGCAACATCAAACCTTCCAAAATTCTTTCTGTATTTTAGTCATTATGGTAGAGAGTCTCTGTGGGCCCCCAAGATTCCTGCTTCCTGCTATACATGCCCTGTATAATTGTCTTCTTATGAGTGTGAGCAGGGCTCGTCAATATGATGGGCTATCACTCCCCTGATCATACACTTATACATTATATAGCAGAAGGGATTTTTCAGATGTAGTTAAGGTCCCTAATAAGTTGGCTTTGAGTTAATCAAAACGGAGATTGTGTTGGCTGGACTGGCCCAATCAAGTGAACTCTTAAAAAAAAGCCATAGAGATTATAACTGAGAGAGTCTTTTGCTGCCTTTGAGGAAGTGAGCTACTAGGATGTGAGAGCGCCGTTTGGTTGGAACTTGAGGGTGAGCTCCTACAAGCTGAGCATAAACTTTGGCTCATAGCTAATAATAAAATCAGAGGAATACAAATCAAAACCACTTTGAGATATCACCTAATTTGAGTAAGATTAGCCCATATCACAAAAATCCCCAAACTGCAGATGTTGGTGTGGCTGTGGAGAGAAAGGAGCACTTCTACACTGCTGGTGGGACTGCAAACGAATACAGTTTTTTGGGAAAGAAGTTTGGAGAATTCTCAAGGAACTAAAAGTTGACCTACCATTCAGTCCTGTAATTCCTTTACTAGGTATCTACCCAGATGATCAGAAATCATTTTACAACAAAGACATTTGCACCAGAATGTTTATTGCATCCCAATTCATAATTGCCAAGTCATGGAAGCAGCCCAAATTCCCATCAAGCTATGAACGGATTAACAAATTGTGGTATATGTATACCATGGAATACTATGCAGTCATAAAAAGGATGGAAACTTTACATCTTTTATGTTTACCTGGATGGAACTGAAACACATTATTTTTAGCAAAATGTCTCCAGAATGGAAAGAAAAGTATCCAATGTACTCAATACTATTATGAAATCAATATATCATCACCTACGCATCCATATGAGTGAGAAAACAGAGCTATAGTCCAGAAAGATGGAGGGGAAAAGAGGGAGAGAGGAGGGGAGGGTAAAGTACAGGAAGAAGGAGGATATGTGGTGGGACCTCACTTATCATGCATAATGCAATGGTATATTCTAAAACTACTAAGAGTATAGTATAAATATCTTACTACAATAAATACATAAGCCAGATGATGGTTATCTTAACCAGTCTGATTTAAGCATTCCACATTGTATATCAAATCAGCACCTTGTACCCATAATTGTATACAGTTTTGATTTAATAAAAAAGGAAAAGAAATACCATAAAAATGGGGACATTAGTTCCACAACTGCAAAGAACTGAATTCTTCAAAAAATTTGAATGAATTTAGAAGATGACCCAGGGCTTCAGGTGAGAACACAGTATAACCAACACTTTGATTTCACCCTTGTATGATCCTGATCAGAGGACCCATCTACTTTTACATGGATTTCTGACCCGTGGAAATTGTGTGATGGTATATTTATATTTTTTTATCTGACTAAATTTCTCATAGAAAATTAATATAGTCAACATTATGAGTATCTAAAAAGTAGTTTAATCACTAAAAGTATTAATTTCAATAGTATTTATAAAGAACTGTAGTTTGCACTGAATATTCAAGCACTGGAAAACGCTCAAATAATGTTAATATTTTGGTCTAGTGGGTTAGTGTACCGTATAGATTACATGTAAAAGTCCCTGATTTAAAGGTTTATTTTAATCTCTAAATTATTTCTTAAAAATGTTTTTCTTTTTTATTTTCTGGGATTTATTGAGGTATAAAGAGCTAGGTTACGCTGATTGCATTTATTAGGTAAAATCCCTCTTATGATTGTGTCCCACCCCAAAGCAACTTTTTTTGTTACTGTTAAGCGAAGCTGGTGCTCTAACCACTTGCTACAGGGGCCCAGTTTTAAAACTTTGTTCATTAGGATTTGCAAGAATACACTATAAATATAAGCTTATTACTGTTTAATATCCATGCAGAAATAGCTCACTATTAGCAGTAGCCAGGTTCATGACCATGGTAACAACTTAAACATGAACCAGGGGTGTCCAACCGCAGCCTGGCCCATGGGCTGCAAGCGGATTTTTTTTGAGGACTGTTTTGTTTATCTGTGGTGTTGGTTATCTGGATGTCTGATATTGAGAAAAGTATGCATGGACTTCTTGTTTTGCTCATCAGCTATTGATAGTGTTTGTGTATTTAATGTGTGGCCCAAGGCAACTCTTTTTTTTTGAGAGGGAGCCTCAAGCTATCCCCCTGGGTAGAGTGCCATGTCACAGCTCATAGCAACCTCCAACTCCTGGGCTCAAGCGAGTCTCCTGCCTCCGCCTCCCAAGTAGCTGGGACCACAGGCGCCCACAACAAGGCCTGGCCATTTTTTGGTTGCAGCCATCATTGTTGTTTGGCGGGCCCGGGCTGGGGATTCGAACCGGCCACCTTAGGTGTACGTGGCTGGCGCCTTAGTCGATTGAGCCACAGGCGCCAAGCCTTTAGTGAAATATTTTTAATCAAATGTATTACATCTTATGTGCATACACTATATACTCTCTTTAGTAAAAAATTGACAGTGTGAAAACAAAATTTTGTCTTTCACTAAAAAAAAGATTTGAAAACCAAAATAGTAACAGAAGAAACCATTAGCCAAATAGACAATATAAAGATATGAATATTATCAAATATTACTTTAAGAGAAGAAATTGACTTCACAGCCATTCGTGATCAAAGGGCTGCATCTCAGGCCGGGGTTCTACTTTCCTACTAAGCTCCCTATAATGTATTGTCTGAATCCAAACTTCACTTCTTCAAATGTTCAAATAACATGTAAAGATTAACAGTAAGGAAGAGAAAATGGAAACAAACAGGAATCAGAATTTTACTGGACTAGCTGAGTCCAGTGAGGAAACTGAAATTTATATCATTGATATTTTATCATGGTGACAGGAATGCTTTGTTCAGGATATACATAAGAGAATACAGAGAAAGAATATCTAATTTAATTTTCTCAGGTCCTTATGTATATAGCAGAATAGGGATTCAAATAAGCACTTAAAATCAACTTAATTATACTTAAAGTACTATATACATAAAAGTTATGTATAAAAATTATACTTAAAGCACCATTGAAAGGTATGCAGTTTGATCAATTTTAACAAATATGTGTGTGTGTTCGTCTATATGTAGATCACTATGAAAGTTTTGAGACAGACTATGTTACAGTCCATTATTTCTCTTCTAAGAAACACAATTGACAATATTCTTTTTGATTTATCTGTGCAAGTTGTAACTTGCTTAGCTTATCGGTGTTGCTGGGGAGGACTTCATATGTTTCTGTTCACAAAGATTTTACATTTTTTTATTTTTGTGTATGTCAAAAACATCTGTAATGGCCCACATATACAAACGTCCATGTAACTACCACCACAATCAAAAGACAGAATATTTCTGTTACCCATAAAGTTCCCTCATGCCACTTTATACCAAAAGCCCCTAGCCTTGGCTCCAGGTAAACACAGATTGACTTTCTGTTACTATAGACAAGTTTTATCTGCTCCAGAATTTGATATTAAGTGAAATCATTGAGTATGATTTTTGTGTGTCTAACTTTTTACTCAGCACAATATTTCTGAAATTCATCCATATTGTAGTGAATATCAGTAGTTTGTTTCTTTTTAGTGCTTAGCCATAACCACTATGTGGATATACTATAATTTTTATCTCCTAAAAGACAATGCTTGTTTTCAATTTTTGGCTATTAGGAAAAATGTACAAGTCTATGTGGGCATACTTGTATGTTTTAATTTCTCTTGGATAAATACCTAGGAGTGGCATTGCTGTATTTTAGGATATATATACACACTATGGTTGGAATGGCCCCTTCAAAACTCATGTTGACATTTAATACCCAAAGTAGCAGAATGAAGAGGTGAGGCTCTTAAGAGGTGATCGGATTACGAGGGTTCCACTTTAATGAATGGGTTAATTCATTTATGGGTTAATGGATTAATGGGTTATCATGGGAGGTGAACAAGTATTTTATAAGAAGAGGAAGAGAGACCTGAGCTAGGAAGGTAGCACATCTTCCCCCTCCCCATGTGATAATCTGTGACAACTCAGGACCCTTTAGAGAGAAGACTCTAACCAAATGTAGCCCCTTGACTTTGGATGTCTCAGCTTCTATAACTGTAAGGAATAAAATCCCTTTCTTTATCAATTACCTAGTTTCAAGTATTCTGTTATGGGCAACAGAAAATATACTAAATCAATACATAAGAAACTTTATTAGAAAATATTGAAAATTCATAAGAAAATACCAAATCAGAATAATCCTCTTAATTCACAGTTTTAACCACAGTTTTAATTATGATCTTGGGACTCCTTTCTCCTCCACATATTCACACTTGAAAAGACATTTATTCTGACTTCACTCAAGCTAGCTGGCACCTATTTTCCCCACTAACATGAGGCCAAAATATAAATGAGTCAACAGCTTTGGATGATCCAAGCAAGAGCTCCAAAAGATCGAATTCAAATTGGAGTAATGTCAACACTTAGCACTTGCAGAAAAGTCCTCTGAAAGCTCTTAGCAGACACTATTCATCTCTGCTCATCCCTGGTAGGAAGTGGTCAAATAACACAGAGGCATCTGCTACACTGACTGGCATCTGATTTGGCTCATTATTCTGTCAAAGGCTTTGGCATAAATACCATGGATACCATTGGCATGAACACCAATGCACAAAGAATCTGGCAAAACCACCACTGGGGGAAGGAATTAAGCTTGGGAAGGAAAGAATGCACAGAGGCCCTCCTCAGTGGGCATGCCAGGTCCTTGACATGATAACGAGGTAGGCCAATGACACTCATTGATTGTCAATTCAGCTACACTCCTCTTTCTTGATGAGATGAGACGTACTAACAATCAAGTTTAAGAACTAAGCAGGGATTTTTCCCCCTATTTTAAAAAAAGCCTGTTGTCCAAGTTCTGGACTTGTGTACGAAATGATAGAAAGAAGTCAGGGAAGTTCTAAAAACCGTATTTCTATTGAAGTAAGTGGTACCAAAGGAAGCCTCTTGGACAGCTGCAGGGTAAATAGCAAATTCAAAGGCGTTCTGGTTTCTCCCATGGACAGAATGTAAATGTTGTCTTCACTGCCCACTAAGAGATGCTCGTATCTGTCTGTTAATTGTCATTACTAAGAGTTTTAATATTTTTCCATTCCACCTGCTTGAAATATTATCAAAGAAAAGAATCAGATGTCATAAGGAGTTTTCTGCAGCACAACTTACAATATATGAGATAAATGAACCAGCCCAGATGCCAGAGAAGTCTGTGCTGGGTATTGTTCTGCATCATTCCTACATAGAGGTGTGGGGCTGAGTATGCTTCTGGGGCTGCCTCACCAAACTGGAAAGCCAGCTTCATAGATTCCTGGGAAAATTACCAGTAACCAACATAAAATGTGTTCAAAACTACTGAAATGGTCATCAAGTTTGGTAGGGTTATTCTGTCTTAGTCTCTACAATGGTTTCTAGCCACTTTTAAAGTTTACCTTGTCTACTATACTCATCTATTTGTTGTCATATGTTTGGCGAGATCCAAAGACTTTCTTAGCACCAAAACACAAATGCCATTTTCACAGGATTCTCAAAGAACTTAAGATAGGCTATAGGTTGATCCATCAAAATAGTAAGATATCATTAGATAAATGTTCCAAAAATGGAACCTCATGAAGGGAGTCCACTGAGTTCACTGCCTCAAACACCTATAACAATCTAGTGCATTCTTCAGTAGGCTGAACTTTCTTAAAGTGTTCACAGAAGAAAATGATAGTCAGGGTCATGCTCAAAAAAATTCATTTCTAATTCAGAAATGTGTTTCTACTCCTTGGCAGCAGCTGAATCAACACTGTTCCCAGAAAACAAACCAAATCATGAAAATGAAGTTCTTTTATGACATTTGCTACTGCTCTACTTAGTATTCCTTCTCCATCTTTCTCCTATGAACACAGTTCCTCTTAGATGCCCTTTCTTGACCTCTACAGTTGTTACTGCTCAACATAACTATAGTCTCAACATTGTCAAACCATTTCGCAGTGACACCATGTCTCAAGCAATGTTAGGCCACTGCCAACAAGTAGTGAGTAACCTGTGCTGACAACACATTACAGCCCTGCCATAAACGATCATCGTCTCACTAAAGCAAAATGGCAGTCAAATTAGAGCAGAATATGTAACAACATGCATAGTAAATTGGCATAGCAGCTTGCTAAACAAAAACGGGGCAGCAGTCACACATAAGAGGCAGAGCAACAACTGTGCCACATTGTCCATGCTCATGTCAGCCAGGATTTGGATCAGAGCCTACCTATGCCAATAAAGAATCCCTATGGGGGATGAGTAGGAAACCTCTGCCCCCATTTGAGTTTTCAGTTTGCCTCAATTCCTACACTCTCATCCTGATACAGGAAAATGATGCCAGATCATTGCAGCCACAGATTAGAATACTCAAAATGCTCAGGATAGGCAGGCAGAAGGAAAGTCCAGCCATACAACTGTAGCAGGGAAGAAGACTAGACCCATATGTAAGGACTATGCTTGAGAAACAGTGGGGAGCAAAGCAGAGGAAGAGGCCTAATTTTCTCATAAGGTAGAGAAGAGACAACCCACCATAGTAGGGGCACAACATGAGATATGCCAGGCTGACTAAACAAACTAAAAGCTCATTATGAAGGTGATTCTCTTTTCATTAGCTATTTAACCTGACTGCTGGCCAAGCTGGGCTAAAGATGCTTATGAACTCGATCCTACCCCTATTTATGATGAATCTGAAAGCTATGATAAGGACGACACGGGTAAACAGATAGGAAGGGAGATAAAGAGAACCATCCTGAAGGAAAAAGGAAGCAGAAAGAACCAAATAGAAGTCAGGTCTCTATAAATCCTGGCCCTAGGATCACGGTAAGTACCAAGGTATGGTCTGCCAATATATCTTTTCTGAAGTCCCAGTACCCTGGTGCAGCCCTGAAAACTCTCAGGTTTCACTTCGAGACTGCATCCTTTTACAGAATAGGTGCAGTAGTCTGGCAGATATTTGGTGGTTTGTGGCTATGGACCATAGGACAACATCAACCTTTACCTACTACAAATCTGCCCATCACAACTGGGGCACGAGGGCAGGAGCACCAGGATGGCTGACCATTATGACTCTTTTTCCTCCCCTAGAAACCTTGCCAAAATCACACACATCCCCTCAGAGAAAAATGAAGAAAAGGAAGCCCTAGTTTATTAACACAACACACTGCAAATCTAATTAAAAGTCAAATACACAATACTCTCTTCAAAATCCAAATGTTCTTTACAGAAACATCAAGGAGGAAGAGAGCAGAGCGGAATGGCCCCACGAAGGTAATCAGGATTCATCTTCAGGGACTCATACCCGATTACTCGCAGCTCATTATCAGTGCTCTGTGCAGTAGGAGAACACCTAGAGACCACATCATTAGCGTCCTACACATTCATTATGCCACAAATGGAAACACCATAACAAAGCAGCCCGGGTGTTCAGGGAAAGATAAGATTTCAGTCCCTAGTTCCAGTACACTTAAGTCTATTAAAGTTTTCAGCAAAAATGCTGTTAAACATGGGGGAAAGTTACAGCCTAATTCCTTACACATATAACCATAACCCATAATTAAGAAAACTGGGCATTATTCTTTCTTAGTGCATACAAATAAGCCTTGGAAAATAGTTTATTCTCATTTTAGTTCTGAGAACACAAGGCCGAAGATACTTTTTAATAAAAATAATTGGGTATGCAACAAAATACTATTCTAATTAGCTACAAAAAAGTTTTGTTTCTTTCCATAGGCTGGCTGAAATGAAGAATAAAACCCATCAAATCTATAATACAACAACAAAGAGAAAGAAGTTAAATTTTATGTGAACTTGTGAAGGATATTACCGTGAAACAACTCTGGGGAAAAAAAAAAAAAACTTCTTCACGCATCAGCTGAAGCTATAAAATACATCAAAAAAAAAAAAGCGTGTTTGCAAAAGGAGTGCAGATTCATTTATTTGTGGGGCTCTGGAATGGAATGTAAATATCAAAAGGAGCACCTTGGGGAGAAAAGTAGAGAAGGCAATAATGATTTATTTCATGGTTTAATTAATAATTAATTATTCAATTTTTGCAATGAGTCTCTTTCATTTCCTTTTTTTTTTTTTGAGACAGAGTTTCACTTCGTCACCCTTGGTAGACTGCTGCAACATCATAGCTCACAGCCACCTCAAATTCTTGGGCTAAAGTGATTCTCTTGCCACAGCCTCCAGAATAGCTGGGACTACAGGCGTCTGCCACAACGCCTAGCTATTTTTAGAGATGGGGGGGGGGGTCCTCGTCTTGGCTCAGGCTTATCTCAAACCTATGAGCTCAGGCAATCCACCCACCTCAGCCTCCCAGAGTGCTAGGATTACAGGCATGAGCCACCATGCTGGCCTTCCATTGTTTGTTTTTTAAAGGCCAGCAAGGTGATTCTATGGTCCAGAACAATCACAGTATCCCCAAACTAGATTTTCTGAATGGTGGAAGGAACCAATTCCCACTGAGCCCTACTCATCTGATCTTTCTGAGATTAGATGAGAATTAGTATGTTATGCTGAAAGGAAAAGGGGAAAGATCCTTTCAACTGAAACACCACTCATCAATTCTAGGATTTAAAACATATATATGCTGAAAAAGTCCAGTAGACAAAAAATATAATTGTCCCACTATGTTGCTATCTTCCCATTTCTTTCAACAGATATTAAAACCCATCTACTCCGGACTATGAGAATATTGTTATGTAAGATATAACAGAGGTAAAACGTTTTGGGACCTTGCTCTTAAGCAGCTTACAAACTAGTAAAGAAGCTTATACAAGTCAAAAGAGGAGAGTAAAGGAAAGCCTTATGGAAGCAGCAGCTTCTGAAGCATTTGCCAAATAAGGAATGGTGACATTCAAACATATACAAAATAGATTATGTTTGGGATATAGGGAGTAGTGAGAATAGGTTAGAGAGACAGGAAAGCTTTGGGTGCTTAGGAAGAACATTAAGTGATTAAGTCTGATTGCATCAGCAGTTCTCAAGTTTGATCAGGTTACGAAGCACCTGGAATTCATGATGCTCTCTGCAAAACAAGAAGCTATTTGTAGAGCTTTATGAAATAATGAAATACTAATTCCCCTTAAGAAGGAAGGATAATATAATCTATGTTTGAAAGCATATGAGTGAAGACTGGAATGAAATAAGTAATTTAAATTGTATTTATATTTACATTTTATTTTATTGGAAAATGAACACAATTATTTGATTTTTATAGTAGTGTATTCTGGCCCAGATGGCAAACGGTCAGTGTTTGTCAGGATCATGGTGATTTCCAACTGGATACCATGGGATATTAGTTATTAAGACTGATACTTCCATTGAAAACAAAATGTGAAACAGAATGAATCTGAAAATACTCTTCTAATCTACATCCACAAGCTAGACAGAAAGTAAGCAATACTCAGGTCAAAAATAAAGGAAAGAGAAAAAAACCAAAACTCTTTAGTTTTTGCTTTTAGCTTAAGAGTATCTGTCAGACTGGGTAAGCTTACCCTTAGTTTCAAATCCTCAAAAATCCACAAATCAAGAATATAGTAACAAGAATATAGTACCCCACTCAAGGTAAGAAATCTAATACAAGACTTCCCAATGGGGCTAGACACTAAAGACATACACATTCAGTACCAGGTGAACTAGAAATAAACTACCCTACCCCTCAAGTAAATTGCAATAAAAATCTCCTATCTCAAATGGGAGAAAAAAGCTCTTCTGATAATTCATAATGACAAGCTGACCCTCACACAGTTTTAAAGGCTTAATTTACATGGAGTGGTCTGAAAAACTTCAAGCTGTGATTACAAAAAGTTCTCAGTGCTGGCAGTGGGACTAGAAGCATGAAAGAGTCAAATGTTTTATAAAAGCAACCTTTATTCCAGATGTCAAAGAATTCTTAAAAATTACAGAAAAAAATAAATTCATAATCAAAAGCTGCACAGAACAGGAGCAATTTTCAGAAATCACTGAACAAGTAAGGAAACACAAAAGGTGAGCAAAAGCTAGTGGACACAACAAAAAGATACATAAATCAGTGCAAATGCTTCAGGCACTGGAATTTCAGACACAAAAATTAAATACATGTAATGTTTCCAGAAGGAGAAGGATAATCTTTTATTAAGAGTGAACAATTATGAAAAACCCCAAAATTTGTTTTTATGACTCTAGAGCTAAGGCACAGTAAATACAAAATGATACAGTATTATATGAGAAAGTAGGAAAGTGCTTAAAAAATAGGACTTCACCATAAGGACACAGGAACTGGTTTAGAAGTCAATGGCCAAATCCTAGAAAATAATAATAACTAACATTATTAAATATAGTAATGAACTTAAGATGCTTGGAAAAATGCAAATCTGTATGGACTAAAGAAAAGAAAAGGGAACAACATACTACCTGACTTCAAAATCTATAGTAAACGAAACAGTATGGTACTGGCAGAAAAACAGACACATTGACCAACAGCACAGGATAGGGAAGAGAGATATAAATCCACACATTTATGGTCAATTGACTTTTGACAAAGATGCCAAAAGTGCAGCATAGAGAAGGGACAGTCTCTTTAATAAATGGTACTGACAAAATTAGATATCCACAAGTAGAAGAATAAAAAATGAACTCATCTCTATCCACATAAAAAAACAACTCTAAATAGATTAAAGACTTAAATGTAAGATTTGAAAATATAGAACTACTAGAAAAAACATAGAAGAAATGCTCCAAAATATTGGTCTAGACAAAGATTCTTAAATATAAATTCAAAAGCATAGGCAACAAGAGCAAAAAAGAAAGTAAAAAGCTTCTGTACAGCAAAAGAAATAATAGGCCCGGCATGGTGGCTTATGCTTGTAATCCTAGCACTCTGGGAAGCCAAGGCAGGTGGATTGCCTGAGCTCAGGAGTTAGAGACAACCTAAAGTGAGACCCCACCTCTTCTAAAAATTAAAACAAACAAACAAACAAAAAACTAGCCAGGTGTTGTGGGAGGCACCTGTAGTCCCAGCTACTTAGGAGGCTGAGGCAAGAGAATTGCAAGAGCCCAAGAATTTGAGGTTGCTGTGAGTTATGATACCACTGCACTCTACCCAGGGTAACAGAGTGAGACTCTGCCTCAAAAAAAATAAAAACAAACAAAACAAAAACAAAAACAACAACACAAACAAGAAACAAATAATAGAGTGAAGAGACAACCCATGGATTTAGGAGAAACTATTTGCAAAGCATAAACCTAATATGAAGATATCCCAAATATACAAGGAACTCAAACAAGTCAGTACATCAATAAAACCTATAACCCCCCACCCCCAAAATGGGCAATGAATCTAATTTATTTAGATTCATACTTCTCCAAAGAGGTACACAATGTCCAACAGATATATGAAAAAATGCTCATTGTCACAGATCATTAAGGAAATTCAAATTACAACCACAAGGAGATAGTACCTTTTACCTATCAGAATGGCTATTATCAAAAAGATGAAAGATAGGCTAGGTGCCTGTGGCTCAATCGGCTAAGGCGCCAGCCACATACACCTAAGGTGGCAGGTTCGAATCTCCAGCCTGGGCCCGCCAAACAACAATGATGGCTGCAACCAAAAAAAAAAAAAAAAAAAAATGGCCGGGCATTGTGGCGGGCACCTGTGGTCCCAGCTACTTGGGAGGCGGAGGCAGGAGACTCGCTTGAGCCCAGGAGTTGGAGGTTGCTATGAGCTGTGATGCCATAGCACTCTATCCAGGGGGATAGCTTGAGGCTCTGTCTCAAAAAAAAAAAAAAAAAAAG
>CAUYQV010194269.1:0-28300 GCA_963574575.1 Galagoides demidoff | reverse complement strand
GTGGTCCCAGCTACTTGGGAGGTGGAGGCAGGAGACTCGCTTGAGCCCAGGAGTTGGAGGTTGCTGTGAGCTGTGATGCCATAGCACTCTACCCAGGGGGATAGCTTGAGGCTCCGTCTCAAAAAAAAAAAAAAAAAAAAGAAAAAGAAATATTTATGTTATTAGATTGTAAATGCTGGCTCGGCACCTGTAACTCAGCAGCTAAGGCGCCAGCCACATACCCCAGAGCTGCCAGGTTCGAACCCAGCCCGGGCATTTTGTCGGGCGCCTGTAGTCCCAGCTACTTGGGAGGCTGACGCAAGAGAATCACTTAAGCCCAGGAGTTTGAGGTTGCTGTGAGCTATGATGCCACAACACTCTACCAAGGGCAACATAGTGAGACTCTGTCACAAAAAAAAAGATTGTAAATGCTGTGCATGTTAGTAGTTTATTTTGTGACCATAGTTTCACTAATTGCTTTTTAAAAATGTTTATGGAGTTTCTGAAAGTAGGAGGAGTCAGATCTTTAATTGTTGTCTTTTTTTTTTTTTTCTTTCTTTCTGTTCCAAACTTTTGGGAACCTGAGTGGATGTTTTTATACAAAATATTTTCTTTTATTTTACCTACTATAAAAGTGGTATCATGTTGTTTTATTATATTTACTAATTAAATATTCCAGGAAAGAAGTCAAATGAATTTATAGTTGATAGTGAGTAGGAATATAGGCTTACCAGGCTACCTGAACAAAATTGAAACAAAATAGAATGTTTATAGTTCTGTTTGTAAGATTATTTAGTTAGAAAAGATCCAAAGGGGGCATCTTAAAAGAAAAATAAAACCACTTGGTATAAATAATAGCAAAATGGTAATTGTTGTCCATTCAGCTTTTTGGCAGCTCATGTATTTATTATGTTATTTATACTCTTCTATTTAAAAAATTCTTAAAATAAAAATTATAGAAGAGGACATTTAATTTCCTTTTAAAACGTTTATCAGGGACCAGATTGAGGTAGCATTTGCTGATTTTGGTGGTCCATTTAACATGCCGAAGAGATTGTGGGTTTCTAAACCATCTATTAGAATTATCTCTTTGCCTTTTCTAAAAAGGAAAGCAAGTGTTTACTGATTATTTCCCCGTTTTTTGTCTTGCAGTTGAATCCTTGGCCTGAATATATTTACACACGTCTTGAGATGTATAATATACTAAAAGCAGAACATGATTCCATTCTAGCAGAAAAGGCAGAAAAGGACAGCAAGCCGATTAAAGTCACGCTGCCTGATGGTAAACAGGTTGACGCAGAATCCTGGAAAACTACCCCGTATCACATCGCTTGTGGAATTAGGTATAGGCTACATTGGTCATGACCTTTTGTAATTTGTAACCTAGCTAAACTTTATTATCTTGTCAAGTTTATTCTCATATTTTTATTATGTTGCTGTTCCATGTTTTCATTGTGTTTAATTTACATTATTTGAGATTTTTTAAAATCAAGATACTGAGCTTCATAGTCAAAATTCAAAGTTAATATCCGTAAGAGTTGACTTAGGTCTTATGTTATAAATGATTTTGTATATTAATCTACTTGGATCATAAATGTCACAAAGCCAGATAGACGATGGTTTGCCTATTTTTTAGTTAAATGTCTTCACTTTGAGGTTAAAAATGAAGGTAAAATAATCCCACAAGGAAAGGGTATGTCTGACACCTAAGAAATTGTATAATTTTTTGCCCTTAATAAATCCTCAACAATAAAAAAATAAATTGTAAAATTTTTGTAAAATCCACCAAAGACTTAATCTTAATGTTTATTGAGGTGGGAATAAATTATGTCATGTCACAGAATTAGATGCACACTCTGTAGTAAAAGCTTTCTTAATCTGATATGATTGGGATTGGTAGTTGCTTTACTTATCAGAAAATGATAAAGTTGGGAAAACAAATTGATATACATATATAGTAGAACCTCTGTGGTTGACCACTTCTTTAAGTTGACCTAATTTTCATAGACCAGACATGTACAACATGTACATTTTCAGTATAGTATAGGCCTACTTTTTTACGTTGACCACTTCTGTAAGTTGACTTTTATAGTCCCTTGAATGGTTATCTGAATAGAGGTTTTACTGTATACATCTTTCTTTTTTTTTGATACAGAGTCTTACTTTGTCTCCCTTGGTAGATTGGTAGAGTGCCATAGCATCATAGCTCACAGCAACCTCTAACTCTTGGACTCAAGAGATTTCTCTTGCCTCGACCTCCCAGGTAGCTTCCACAACACCCTGCTATTTTCAGAGGTGGGGGTCTTGCTCTGGCTCAGGCTGGTCTGGAACGTGTGAGCTCAGACAGTCCACCCACCTCGGCCTCCCAGAGTGCTGGGATTACAGGCATGAGCCACTCTGCCTGACCTACTACATGTATCTTAAAGCAGTTATCAGCAAACTGGTTGAAGCCTGTTTTTGCACAGCCTAAAAGCTATGAATGGTTCTTACATTTTTAAATGGTTGAAAAAATTGAAACAAATAAGAATATGCACCAGACAACATGTGGCCTACAAACTCTAAATGTTTAAGTGGCCTTTTATAGAAGTTTACCAACTTTGGTCTTCCAACATTTTTAACTTAAAATATGTAAGTACCTATTTATTCACTCCTATTTTTATATATATGGGACAGGCTTTTTGGGAGATAGGGTGCTAATTAGAGTTCTTACATTATCTTAACACATTTGAGAAGCAGCCTGGCGAGCAGAATCTTTCCAGATTTTTATGTTGTTTCAGCCATACCTAACTCAACAATATTTTTTTTGTCAATCGCTTTTATCAAGGCTTTCCAGACATTCAATTTGGTTTTCATGGACCATAATTTCCTTGATGTAGTATTTTTTTAATTATGTTTATGTATTTTAAAATTTATTTATAATAATATGTATTGAGTTGAACTACATGACATCACCATACTAGTTGTCAAATTGTTACATGTTGAACCTAAAAAATAAAATGAGAAGCACAAAAGTAGGATTGAGAACCAACATGGCCGATTCTTGGTAAGCAAGTTACTCAGCTGGTTTGAGTAGAATCAATTAGGCCTATTAGCCATGAGCTTATACTGCACCACTGGCTTGGTTAGTACTTTTTACAAAATGAATGGAATGTTAATTTGACAAGTACTTCTGCCTATAGGTACTTCTACCTTACTCCAAAGGAAGTAGGAAAGTTGTAATATCCATCAAGTTTCCATGTGAGATAATAGAGAACTGAATAGACCTTTTAAGTTTTAGTTCAACCATTCATTTTAGAGATAATTTTGAAGGTCAGGTTGATGAGATTGTAGCCATGTTATTCAGACACCTGTTAATCCAGGAACTTTTTCCTCTACATTCTACAATGTCAACATTAGAATTTAAATGCATGCATTGTAATTTATTAAGGGACCAATTGGAAGGTATTTTTGTAAGAACTGCAAAATTCTAAGTTGTATTATTTAAAACACTGATGGACTTTAGCTTGAGTTAAGTCACTGATCTTGACTGAGAGTATTTTATGACATATTTACAAAAGTCAGAATAACTTTGTTCTATGTAAAATGATAGCATGAATAATAGGCTGTTTAATGGTTCAGATCATTAGTGGTGAATATGAAAGGGAAAAAAAGAAAAAGACATGTTCCATTTTCTTTAAAAGGTTTTTCTTTGAAGCTTTGTCATAAATCTTAAAGTACAGATTTCTTTGATAAATTGTAATGATCCAGTGTAGCCTATGTGTAACTATGGAACATTTTCAAAGTAACTATTGTTAGCATCTAAGGGCACCATTCTGGACCATGAAAGTCATGTTCTAACCCAATACTAGAGAACATTAGTCATCTTTTGATCAGTTCTTTAATCTTTTGAAAACCCTTTTATACCAGTAGGATAGAATACATTTCTCTCTGCTAAGTTCATGTTCTGTTTTGTGAAATGTGTAATTTCAGTGGCTCCATCTGACCTCAGAAAGAAAGAAAACATTGCCTATATCCTATGGGAAAGTCAGTGGGAGCCCTGAAAAGGGAAAGGAATTTGCTTATATCCCTTCTTTTGTTCTTCTCTCCTGATCTTCACATATAGATTGTATAAACTTGGTTGCAAACCTTACACAGCAGTCCTGGCTAGCTCAAAGCCTCTGCTAGTAGGTTTATTTGAGCATAACAGTGTAATGGATGTATACTTTCTTCTTTATAGTGTAGAGGGTTGCCTGCCCCTGTTGAGATGTCCAGGCTGCTACAGACTGTCATTCTCTAGCTGCTCACCTTACTCTACTCTAGCCGCTTCCCACATAAACGTTTTTTCATTGTATTTCAACTTGGGTCTGTGTCAGTTCCCTCGCCTGCAATGCCATCTCTTTTCTTCCTGTCTGTACTTTTTGGTCCTCCCAGCTCCTTATTTCTTCATCCTCAAAACTTTTCCAAACTGTGACTCTGCTGCTTTCTCCTTAGAACCCCTGCAGCTTTTACACTTTCAGGGTCTGACATTTCATCACTGTGTACTGTGTACTGAGGGATCTAAGTAATATTTTAATCCATATTACAAAAGTGGCTTTATGAAGTAGTCCTTCATTTAGTGCTATATGTGTTATTAATACTGTTATCGTAGGCATTTGCGTAATTCTAAGGTTAGCATTGTCTATCAAAGAATCTGGTATACATTTTAAGCTAGAGAATTAGAGAAGTCACTTAGTAGGCCTCTTTTTAATTTTAGGGTCTAAATATCTTGGCTTTGTCGAAAGCTTACTTGGAGAAATAAAAGGTTGATTTAATGACTGACTGACTAAATAATCAAGGCACTACAAATCGATTTTGCTTATTTACCAGAGTTGCAGTGTCTGTTTAAATAAGAAGCATTGAGTGTCAAATACTGTTTTTAATTTTCAGGATCTTCTAGTTACATTTTTAGGTACATTTGGGGGGGTTGCATTTTCCATTTTATTTCAGAAAGATACAGGTACATGTATATAAAAAAATACATGTAGTATTAATTAGTATGTGTGTGTATATACATACTGACCTCATGCTGACGTCACATTCACCACCTCACACAGGCTGACCTCCAGCCACACTGATTTCCTGGCCATCCTTCTATCACTCTCCCTCTAATTCCCATAGCTGGAGTGGATAAAGTTTGCTCATACACACACATACACTAATACTACATGTATTTTTTATATACATGTACCTGCATCTTTCTGAAATAAAATGGAAAATGCAAAAAATAAAACCAAAAATGTACCTAAGAATGTAACTAGAAGATCCTGAAAATTCAAAACAGTATTCAACACTCAATGCTTCTTATGAAAACAGACGTAGCAACTCTGATAAATAAGCAAAATCAATTTACAATGTTTTGATTAGTCATTCAGTCATTTTATATATATAGAGTTTATTTTCTTATTCCCAGAGTGAGTGTTGTGCTACAGGAGACTGTGTAGAGTCTTCTGTTTTTATATATTTGTGTGTATTTTTTTAAGTCAAGGCTTGGCTGACAACACTGTTATTGCTAAAGTGAACAAAGTGGTTTGGGACCTGGACCGCCCTCTGGAAGGAGATTGTACCTTGGAGCTTCTCAAGTTTGAGGATGAGGAGGCTCAAGCAGTAAGTTTTTACTTAGTATTCATTGAATTTTACCCTGAAGGTTCACATGTGTAATCTTTTCCAGATGGGTGTCTAGAATTTATTGCTGTCTTGTCGTATTTGAGATCTTCATTGTGTCCTTTATTTAGACAACGTAATAAAAGGCTTGCCTTAGGAAGTTAAGAGGTAGAGTTAAATAAATGTATTTTCATCATTAGATCCTTCAGTAGGGAAAATCTCCTGGGAATTTTATGAAAAACTTAGCAAGTAAAAATTGTTTCTTACGCTATCAGCACTTCAGCAAGGTGTATACATTTAACAGATAAATTTGAACATTACTTAAAAGTACTCCTTATTGGAAAGTTTATTTTATACTTTTTATCATCTTAAGTGTGCAAATCTGGACAGAACTATAAAAATCAACCTGCATTTGATGGCAAAGTTTTCTTGGCTGTATACCATATAAAGAGGAAGTAAAGTATTTTGTTTTAGTAATGTGAATCAGTGGTTTTCCAGTGTATGTTGGTGTATGTAAGTTTTTTATGAGAATTTTTCAGTATCACTTTGGTACCTTAATGATCTTGAAAACATTGCTTTGGTTATATATATATATGTAGCATCACAGCTCACAGCAACTTCCAACTTCTGGGCTTAAGTGATTCTCTTGCCTCAGCCTCCCAAGTAGCTGGGACTACAGGCGCCTGCCACAACACCCGGCTATTTTTTGGTTGTAGTTGTCACTGTTGTTTGGTAGGTCCAGGCTGGATTTGAACTGCCAGCTCTAGTGTATGAGGCTGGTGCCTTAGCTGCTTGAGCTACAAGCACTGAGCTGCTTTGGTTACATTTTGACTCATCTGAATGAAGTCAAGTACTGCTATTTGATTTCATTGTCCCCATGTTTGTCCCTGTATTTTATCATAATCATGGTGTTGCACGGTCAGTTTTGCCTCAGTTGTTTGAGGCCAATTCAGGAAAAAAACACTAATTCTTAAGTGATGTTCCATAGCCAAGTATCTGTCACAGTATCTGGGACATGAGACTGGACATATTGATTCAAAAGAGCATGGGCCATTGCAGTCAATAAGACAGTTTTCAGGGCGGCACCCTTAGCTCAGTGGTTGGGGCACCAGCTACATGCACCAAGGCTGGCAATTAGAACCTGGCCTGGGCCAGCTGGGACAACAATGACAACTGCAACAACAACAACAAAATAGCCAGGCATTTTTGGCCTGTTGTCCCAGCTACCTGGGAAGCTGAGGCAAGAGAATCGATTAAGCCCAAGAATTTGAGGTTGCTGTGACACCACAGCACCCTACCCAGGGTGACAGCTTGAGACTCCTGTCTCAAAAAAAATAAATAAATAAAAGTTTTTAGGAAACAAAACACATCCTTAATTCATGATCCTGGATTGAATATAATTAGTTTGAAAACAACTAAACTGGATGGTTTCCAAGGTGTAAATACAGTACAATTTAGTAATTTAGAAGCCTTTTAAATTACTTTGGCTGTGGAAAGAATCACACTGTAGCTATAGATTTATAAATTTAGATTTTTATATATTGGGTTTATTTAAAAAAATTTATCCATCTTGTTTTAAGCAACCACATTAATTCAAAATTTGTTGTACGCCAAGATCCAAACCATCCCTGTTTCTCTGAATTTTCAGGTATATTGGCACTCAAGTGCTCACATAATGGGTGAAGCCATGGAAAGAGTCTACGGTGGATGTTTATGTTATGGTCCGCCCATAGAGAATGGATTCTATTATGACATGTACCTTGAAGAGGGGTATGTTATGTAACTGGACAAAGACAAATACAGTCTGAATAGCTAAGTTATTTTTAAAGACCGAAAGGAAGAACAGCATAGAGCTCATTGCTTCATAGTCACCAAGTATTCCCATCACTAAAAGTTGAAGTGTCACAATTTATTTGAGACTTTAATGAGATGTTCTAGTGATGGCAGTGGAACCCTAATGTACATTACAGCATAAAATGTAACTGGTCCTCTTCCTGGCCTTTAAACCTGGTTAAAGTTAGGGGCTCACTAGTGGGAATGGCCACCATGCTGACCAAGGCAGAAGTCACTGAAGATACAAAACATACAAATAACTTATAACAAACTTTCAGTTTAAAATTCTAATATATGATGCAAGGATCTAACTTTTTTTTGCACTAAAGCCCTCAAAGTATCCCAAATAAACATTTCCTTAAGGCTTGGTATGATTAGAATGGAAAAAGATAATACTTTCTTCCCTTTCAGGGGTGTGTCCAGTAATGATTTCTCTTCTTTGGAGGCTTTATGTAAGAAAATCATTAAAGAAAAACAAGCTTTTGAAAGGTTGGAAGTTAAGAAAGAAACTTTACTGCAAATGTTTAAGGTATATTGAGCCATAATGTATGACCTCCACTTTTACAGCATTCATCAATGTTACTTGACCTTAGACCAGTAAGGTTTTGTTTACTATTTTGTTCTTGGATATTTTTAAAACATGAAATATCGACACATTTATATTTATACAATGCTCTGATAAGTTATACTTGGAGTCATATTTTAGCTATAGTATTTAGAGGTAAAAATTAAGGAAGGGTTTTTAAAAAAAATATGTTTATGTTTCCTATTTTCAGTACAATAAGTTCAAATGCCGGATATTGAATGAAAAAGTGAATACTCCAACTACCACCGTCTATAGGTGAGAGCATCAAATGTCATGAAATGCATCTTGTGTGTACATCATTTTGTCTCTGTTAAAATGGTTTTCATTTTGTCTTTAGGTGTGGCCCCTTAATAGATCTCTGCAGGGGACCTCACGTCAGACACACTGGCAAAATTAAGACTTTAAAGATACACAAAGTAAGCAACATGTTTTATAAAAGACCCTGTAAAAACATTTGTGTCATATAGTTGAGTGTTTAAACTTCATTGCTTTCTCTTCTCTGCCATTTTTTTTCTGGCATATACGAGGAGGATCTTTTTTTGCATGCTGTCCACTAGCTGGGTGCTGTATGCCGTTGGTCTTCTCTAACCTGAATTCTCTCAAGGAGGGATAGACCCAACATCACCAGAGCAAGCAAGAGAGGGATGGAGGTTTGGGGGATTCACACAGTCAAGCACTCGGAAAGCTTTGAGATTCACTGTAGGAATATGCGCTTTTGCCCTTTCTGTGTCTAAACTAATATCCAAGTTCTTTTTTAAAACAAAAACTAATCCTGACAGTTTTATGCTAGTTCATAAACATTTTGTGGTGATAAATAAAATACACTTTAAGTCAGGATAGTGACCGACTCATTTCAACTTTTTTTTTTTTAATCATTTCCATTTTTGCTTAGTCAATTTCTGAGAAATGCCTTTGCTGTCAGTGTAATGTTTCTGGAATTAGGGTTTGGGTGTGTATTGGTGGGCGGGCATTTTTTGAAGGAAGAAAACAGTCCACTTTGTACTACAGAATGAATCTGACCACCCTAGTTAGCTAGCCTTCAAAGCAATGAGGAATTAAAATAAGCGAAATGTTTACAACTTTGAGTGTTTCATGGTTAACTTCTTTTCCAGAATTCCTCCACCTACTGGGAAGGCAAAGCAGATATGGAGACTCTCCAGAGAATTTACGGCATTTCATTCCCAGATCCTAAAATGCTGAAAGAGTGGGAGAAGTTTCAAGAGGAAGCTAAAAACCGAGATCACAGGAAAATTGGGAGGGTATGTTAAAAACCACTAATGTGTCTACACTGAGTTTTCTTCAGTTTCGTTTGAGACTTAGCTGTATTAACTATGAATTTCAGTTAGAGGGAATGCTGTAGCTTTCAAGTAACTGGTGCTATGTCCTATGTGAGCTGTAAATATTAATTGCCCACATTATCTTTCTGAAGTGTGCTCAGTGCCACACAAAAATGTGTTTTAACTACTTTATTGAGAATACTGATGACCTATATTTTTCTTAAAATAACTATGATGGTTTTTCATACAACTGGGAGAACTAACTAGACTTTGGAAACTGTCTAGTCTCACAGATTTGTCTTAAAAAGGTGGAAACAGAATCCCAGAAATTGTTGCCCAAGTTAACACAGCAGTTGTTGGATTCTGTTCATCATTTCCTTCATCCACTGACTGGCCTCTGAATTAGAAGCCAGGTTTGATAAAAACACTCCTTTCTAAAATAGGGTTTGCTCTGTCCTGGGGCCCTTGGCTGTTCGGTCGTGAAGCTTCAGCTAGAGGCAGCATCCAGTCACCTGTCATCCCTTGGCTGCCCACCATTCCAGCCAAGAACAAGTGGTGAGCCCTTCCGCAAGGGCTCTGGGCATTTGTTAAGGGAGTTGGTCAGCAAGGAGTCGGAGGGTGTGTTTTTATTTTTTTCCACCATCATCCAAAGCCAGGCAATTTCATCTCCAACATCTATTTTATTATCAGTATCTTTTTCCCAGTTTCCTTCCTCCCCTGCTTGTTAAAGAAAGAAAGAAAACAAACACTAAGAGTTTTGTTTTGTTTTTTTTTTTTTTTGGAGACAGAGTCTTACTCTGTTGCCCTTGGTAGAGTGCCATGGTGTCATAGCTCACAGCAACCTCAGACTCTTGGGCTCAATTGATCTTTTGCCCTAGCCTCCTTGGTAGCTGGGACTATAGGCGCCTGCAACAAAGTCTAGCTATTTTTACAGACAGGGTCTCACCTTGGCTAAGGATGGTTTAGAACTCCTGAACTCAAGCAATCTACCCACCTCTGTCTCCTAGAGCGTTAGAATCACAGGCATGAGCCACTGCATCCGGCCAAACACCAAGATCTTGAAGCTTTAATGAATTAAAAACCGTGAGAGCTGCTGTAGTAGATAGTGAGAGAACTGAGTCACTTGCTCCCCATCATTGTTGGGTGAACTTGGCTGGATTGAGGAATGTAATAGTCCAGAAATGTACTTGTGCTAAGTTGTAAATAACTGCAGTTCGGCACCATTACATTGTATACCTGAAATATTGACATCGGTTCTTTAATTCAGGATTGCTACTAATTGAAATACAAGATGACAAACCATATTCTGAACTCAAGAACACTGACATTTGTGTTGATGAGGTAGACAATGTATATAAACGTGGTTTTGCTTTTTTTTACCCAGGACCAAGAACTGTATTTCTTCCATGAACTCAGCCCTGGAAGTTGCTTTTTCCTACCAAAAGGAGCCTACATTTATAATACACTTATTGAATTCATTCGGGTAAACCATATTTATTTTCTTCTGAAGATTTAGGGTATAAAATGATTTTATTGAGTAGTTCTGCTAAAAGGAAAGATAATCTGTATTTGAGAAGAAATACAAGGTGGATGTAAAGTTCATGTGCCATTTAAAATAGTTATATAGTAAATTACACATGAACTTTATGTCTACTCTGTATATAAAATGCTAAATACGGGTAGAAGTCTGAGGTCTCATAACTTTTCTGATGTGTGAGTTTGTTTATACACATGGGTGTATATATGCAGAGGGACCCTGAGCTTGAGGTGCGTCCTGTAGTCCTTACGTAAGAGCTCTGTGCCCTCTAAGTCTTAATATTGCTTTCAAATATAAGTTTATAAAAAACAGCATAACCAATATCTTACATACTCAACACCTAGGTTTAAGAAATATTCACTTAAGCTGTACGTGCTTCAGATTTTTTGTTAAAGGTGTAAAGCTCCTCTTTAGGACCCCTTCCTAGAGGAAACTACTACTTTGGAGTTGGTGTGGATCCCTTTTGCCCTTGGTGTCTACATTTACCCTATACACAGTAGAACCTCCGTAGTCGAGCACCTCTTTACATTGACCACCTGTCTAAGTTGACCTGATATTCATAGAACAGTAGGTCTAGTTCCTTACCTTGACCACCTCCATATATTGACCATTTGTTACAGTCTTTGGGCAGTCAACTGACAGTTTCTACTCTATATGTATCCTTAAATTATTTATGTGCTTATGAATTTCAGATTAACATATATGAAGCCTCATTGCGGTTGTTTTTGGATACTTAGAAATGTAGTTTATTTTCACTTGTTACATATTACTGGCTTACATAACTGCCACAGTGCCCCCATTCCTGCACTGAGGGATATATGATGGATAGTGATGTATGATTTTCCCGAGTCGCTAGCCAGGCTGTAGTAGCATTGTTTTTATAAGCCTGCTTAGGTACATATGTCAAGAGTTTCCTCTTTGGTATGTACTGGGTCAAGTACATATGCATACATGGGTCATGGCATATATACATCTTGAATTTCACTAGACAGTGAAAAATTGCTCTTTAAATTTTTAGTCCCACAAGAATTGTGAGCGTTTATTTGCCGACTGTGTGTTCTGTTTGTTTTCTATCAGAGTGAATATAGAAAAAGAGGATTCCAGGAGGTGGTTACCCCCAACATCTACAACAGCCGGCTCTGGATGACCTCTGGCCACTGGCAGCACTACAGCGAGAACATGTTCTCATTCGAGGTGGAAAAGGAGCTGTTTGCCCTTAAACCCATGAACTGCCCGGGACACTGGTACTGAGCAGCTTCACTTCTATTGAAGATTTTTCATGTGCTATAATTAGTCCTAGATTACTTTCCCTCCTCTGAAAGAATTTGGTTAGAAACAAGTTACTTCATCAGAAGAGTATTTAAATGCAACATTATTATTGTATTATAGTAGCTTCCATTTCTAGTTAGATCCTTAGATCTTTAGACATACAATAACGGTACTGGGGTTATAGCAGCATAGAAGACAGGATATATATAAAATAAGAAATGTGGATGTGGAGCATAGTATATTATCTACATTTAGTTTTTTTTTGTTTTAAGAATTCTGTTCTGGGCCAGTGCTCTGGCAGGCCAAGGCAGGAGGCTTGAGCTCAGGAGTTTGAGACCAGCCTGAGCAAGAGCAAGACCCTGTCTCCACTAAAAAATTAGAAGAATTAGCCAGGCATGGTGTCAGGCCCCTGTATTCCCAGCTACTTAGGAGGCTGAGGCAGGAGGATCCCTTAAACTCAGGGGTTTGAAGTTGCTGTGAGCTAGGCTAATGCCATGGTACTCTATCTAGTAGCAACAAAGAGATTGTCTCAAAAAAAAAAAAAAAATTCTAGCTCGACATGGTGGTTCATGCCTTCTTATCCCAGCACTTTGGGAGGTCAGGGCAGGGAGGATGTTTGAGAACAGAAATTTGAGAGCAGGTAGGATAATGTAGCTGTAAGACCCTCTCTCTACAAAAAAAGTTTTAAGATACCTGTTCTGTAAGAATCTACTGCAGATAAATTAACATCCTTAGACCATCTTCCCTGCCTTGAGTCTACTCCAGAATGTTGGGTAAAGAGCAACGTGGGGATATAGGCAGGTCAGTGTCCATAGCTCCTGGGAGCCAGGTCTGTAGGGCAGAGAGAGGAATCTCCACAAACAAGCTGGGTCCCCCCACCTCTGCCTCTGGAGTAGCTGGGACTGCAGGTATGTACCATCATTCCCAATTAACTTTTATTTTTTAAAAAAACTTCTTTAGAGACAGGGTCTGGCTATGTTTCCCAGGTTTGTATCAAACTCAAGTGAGCCACCAAGCCTGCTTGGATCTTTAGGTTCTGAAGCACCTCCAGACTAACAAGGAAACTGAAGCACCTTTGGGACTGACAAGACAGCAAATCTAACTTTAGTTTTCATTGTTACAAATTCTTTGTATATAGCTAAGATTTTAAAACTATGAGACCTCAAATTATTGGAAATATTGCTCACAAGTACTTGACCCCCACTTAGGGGAATATATTTTAGGTGTAGTTGATTTTATTATAATTTATCTGCTGTTCTATTTATGCAAGTGCCTCCATTACTATATGAAGCCCAGAATTTGAAGAATGTTGTTTATTATATGGCAAGTAGACTGAAGGGCTTTTTGACAGCCTTTAATCAAATTAAAAGTAATATTAGCAAAGCAGCTTCATTCTTAAGAAGTTTTATCCTAAAAGAAGTGGATTTTACTTCTTTTTTCTTTAGCCTCATGTTTGATCATCGGCCAAGATCTTGGCGAGAGTTGCCCCTGCGTTTAGCGGATTTCGGGGTACTTCATAGGAATGAACTGTCGGGAGCACTCACGGGACTCACCCGGGTCCGAAGGTTCCAGCAGGATGATGCGCACATATTCTGTGCCATGGAGCAGGTATGAGACTCCGTGGATAAAATACTTTGAAAGAAGTATCAACAAAGTCAAAGAAAATAAATAGCACTTTTTTTTTAATTTAAAGATTGAAGATGAAATAAAAGGCTGTTTGGATTTCCTGCGTACCGTATATAGCGTGTTTGGATTTTCTTTTAAACTGAACCTTTCTACTCGCCCAGAAAAGTTCCTTGGAGATATTGAAGTATGGAATCAAGCTGAGAAAGTAAGTGGTATTTTACAACATGCTTTGAAAACTGTTTGACTGAAATTGGCTTAGAAATTGGTGTAAGAAAGCCAAACCTCTTTAAAAGGATAAAAGCAAAAGGAAATTGGAAATGATTTCTAGGCTTGAGTAAGCTAGTTTTTTTCTATATGATTTTGTATTTCAGAAATGATTGAATGTTTTAGTGTCTTTCAGGCTTTGAGCTTTAAAAGGGATTTGCATGTAGGTAAAGCAAAGACTAGTAATCCATGAAAGTAATCACGTTATTTTTTTGTTTCAAATTAGGCTAGAAAAAGGGAAGTTAGAGGTGAACAAAAATTAAAATTATAGGCCAGGTGTGGTGACTCACACCTGTAATCCTAGCATGCTGGGAGGCCAAAGCAGGTGGATCACTTGAGCTCAGGAGTTCAGCCTGAGCAAGAGTGAGACCCTGTCTCTAAAAATAGCTGGGTGTCATGGTGGGTGTCTGTAGTCCCAGCTACTAGGGAGGCTGAGGCAAGAGGATTGATTGGTTGAGCCCAAGAATTTAAGGTTGCTGTGAGCTATGACACCACGGCACTCTACCAAGGGCGACAAAATGAGACACTGTGCCAAAACAAAAAATATTTTTGCTTTATCTTTAGCAACTTGAAAATAGTCTAAATGAATTTGGCGAAAAGTGGGAATTAAACCCTGGCGATGGCGCTTTCTATGGTCCAAAGGTCAGTACCAAATTATATTTGAGTAATGTGATTTTTATTTCTGGTTGAAGAAGAGATTACTTTAAAATAAGAGGAAAATCACTCCAAATCTAACTTAGGGGCTGAGCTTTAATATCGACAGCATCTCATAATAACCCACCTTTGCTTCCTAGATTGACATACAAATTAAAGACGCGATTGGTCGGTACCACCAGTGTGCGACAATCCAGCTGGACTTTCAGTTGCCCATCAGGTTTAATCTTACTTTTGTAAGGTGAGTTTCTGGTGTCTGCTCTGAATGTTCTTCTGCAGGGACATGTAAGGGAAAATATATATAATAAGGCGAGACAATTTTTTTTTTCTTTATAGCCATGATGGTGACGATAAGAAAAGGCCAGTGATTGTTCATCGAGCCATTCTGGGGTCAGTGGAGAGAATGATTGCTATCCTCACTGAAAACTACGGGGGCAAATGGTAAATTTTGTCATTGTTTCTGTCTGATCAGTATAAATTAGCTATAAGAAATCCCCACTGTCTGATGTAGTTGTGAGATGCAAAAGGAGAATGATTTAAGTTGGTCACTTCTGATGAATGACAGATGTTTAGTAAAAAGTAGGGAATTACAATCTAAACCCAAATTAAAGAATATTTGTTACAGGAGTAGGGCACCGGCGCCATATACCGGAGGTGGCGGGTTCAAACCCAGCCCCAGCCAAAAACTGACCAAAAAAAAAAAAAAAAAATATATATATATATATATTTGTTACAGTATAGACTATTACTATTTTAATTTCAGAACTTGATTTGTTTGAACATTATACATAGTTTCTAATTAGGAATTATTACTCAGAGGTAAAAAGCATATTTGTTGTTTTGATTGTTTTTTCAAGTAATATAACTTTGTTTGGGGGCTTACAAGGTTTTGCTGTTTTGGCCTATAAAAGAGTTGGCTTTTGACTAACTTTGTCCAGGCTTGTTGATTATAAGAAGTATTTTGACATCTTTTAGAAGTCAAGCATTTTAAAAAAAAAAAAAAAAAAACATGCTAAACTGATCAATGTTCTGTGATTTGTTTCTATAAGGTTGAGTTTTTATTGGCAGGACATGAGCCAATATAACAAAATAACCTATTTTTTTAAGCAGTTTTGTCTGGGTCCACAATACAGTTGAAAGTGGCAGAGGAATATGAAATAATCAATTATAGAGCCTTCCATATTGATTGTATTAATTTAAAACTTTTATAAAATGCTGGGTGGCACCTGTGACTCAGTGAGTAGGGCACTGGCCCCATATACCAAGGGTGGCGGTTTCAAACCCGGCCTCGGCTGAACTGCAACCAAAAAATGGCCGGGCATTGTGGCGGGCACCTGTGGTCCCAGCTACTTGGGAGGCTGAGACAAGAGAATCGTCTAAGCCCAGGAACTGGACGTTGCTGTGAGTTGTGTGATGCCATGGCACTCTACTGAGGGCTATAAAGTGAGACTATGTCTCTACAAAAAAAAAAACTTTTATAAAATGCTATAAATTGGTTTAACCTCACACATTGCTGTCATTTCTGTTTTATTTGAAATTTCATACTAGTCAATGAAATAAGTTAATATCTTTTTTTACTTAAGTAGCAAAAACCTCTCAACTTTACCAAGTACCATTACCAATGATCACCAATTTGCTAAATCCAGTTATTTAACAGTTTGTTTTAACCCCTGTCACAGCCAGTACATGGGTTTTGTTAGCAGTGTATAAGGTATGAGGGATTGGCCATACCTAATACAATCCCTGGCCTCCAATCGCTTTGCTATCTGCTGAGCAAGACAAGTCATAGTTAGAGATTTTCCTGAGGGTTAGTTTTCTTCCCTTAATTTTTATTGAATAATTTTGTTCAAATAGCTGAGTTTTAAAAGTAGCCCTTCCCTGTTTTTAGAAAAAGAGAATGAAAATTGATTAAGAAAGAGACTTTGTTTAGTGTTTTCAGACCTACATTAAATATTTTTATTTTCTTCTAAAGGCCCTTCTGGCTGTCCCCTCGCCAGGTAATGGTAGTTCCAGTTGGACCAACATGTGATGAATATGCCCAGAAGGTAATCCCTTAGATACGACTTTTCTTTCAATTTAATATTGGTTATTAAGCTTTTCAGATCTTATAAGCCCAGTATTCTTGGTAAATTAAGCTGCTTGTTATACTGAGAAATGTTACTATTTTCAATGTGTGATAAGCCTGGATAGATAATACCGCTAATGCTTTCCTACATGGTTCCTTGATCAGAAGATATTTTCAGATTTTGTTGTCTGTGTACTTGTATATTTTTTGTATATTTGAGTGTATAGTTCTTTAAAAAACCAAATTAGCGAATTTTGAATATCTCAGTATGATATGTAAATTCAAAGGCAGAATACAGTTCAAAGTGCTGTTTATCAAAGAGTAATTTTGTTTCATTTTTAATGCAGATTAATTTAGCTATTTGAAACTTTTTTTCAGGCTAATTGCATGACAGACCAATGTTTTGCTGCTTGTACCAAAAAACTAACTTAATAACAAATGTACACTCATTTCTTGTAAGCTGCTGTCTGGGAAAAAACTTTATATTTCACCTTAAAGATGAGAGCAGTCTGTTTTGCTCTACAGTAGTGATAATTCCATACTAAGGAATGTCAAGTAATTAAAAGTTGATCAGTGAATAATACTGTAACGTTAAAACCATTATGTTTTCAGTGCATCAAGATAAATTACACTTAGGGTCATAACTGTCTTCAAGAAATAATTGGACATTAAACCAGCTAATAAGTAAACTAGTCCTATTATTGCATGCCGTAACTGTAGTTAAAAATAGTGAGAATCAGCGTTCCATGGTTCATTGATTGCACTCATTTGTATTATGAAAGCTCACACAGTAGAAAAAGATCTGTATTAGTTAACTGAGTTCTTAACTGGAGACAGTACTGAACTCTCCTTTCCCTGTGGGGCAGAGAATTTGGAATTTGTGGTAGTGAAGTTTTCGATTGGGGGGGATTATTTTGCCTTAGTGGGGAGGAAAGACAAGACACTACAACTCATACTTGATGACTATAGAGCAGAGCACAATGACTGGATCATTCTCCAGTTACAGAATTGCCCATCTCATATGCACATTGGGTCCATACTGAGCAACTAAAAAAATTGGTATTTTATTCTTTAGAGCTGAAGGTATTAGACTTATCCTGGTACTCTGTTAAACTCTGCAAGAACCCTTCTGCAATTTTTGTGCTTTTAAAATTAATAACAGGTTAGGCTCAGTGCCTGTAGTTCAACGACTAGGGCGCCAGCCACATACACCAGAGCTGGCAGATTCTAATCCAGCCTGGGACTGCCAATCAACAATGACAACTACAACAAAAAAAAAAAAAATACAGCCGGACGTTGTGGCTGGGACCTATAGTCCCAGCTACTTGGGAGGCTGAGCTAAGAGAATTGCTTAAGCCCAAGAGTTTGAGGTTGCTGTGAGCTGTGATGCCACAACACTCTACCCAGGATGATATAGTGAGACTGTCTCAAAAAAAAAAAACAGGTTAATTGGTTAATGATCATTAAGGCATAAAAACCTATTAGTAAAGGTAAGACTTATATACAGTACAGTCAAAAGTAAAGGTAATTTATATTTTTTAAAAAGATATTCCTTAAGGATATAAACATTTGACATTCACAAGTAGTCTTAATTTTACATGTAACTTGGATTAGAAAAGTTAGTGTGTTATAAAAAAAATTTTGAAATATTTTTCCATAGAAAGTTGAAAGAAATAGTCAAGTACCTAGGTCAACCCAAGAAAGCTAGTTTTACTAGTGGTAAACTAGTTACTATTTTACCTTCAGCCTTACCTAAGATGTTTTTGGGAAAAATCATTCTGTATTCTGACCAAGACTTCCAGAAACTTAAACCTTCCTCCTTAGTGCTCTGAGTGGAACCGTGGTGATGATTCTGCTTAGCAAAAATACAGTATAACTTAAGTGTCTGCAAAAAGAGAACAGGCAATCACTGCCTGTGGCTCTGAGCTGGAACCCAATCTTTATTATTATTCTATTTTAAATTTACAGAACTAATTAAGTCCAGGAGACCCTGATAAACTTTGTGACCCTTGGAAGTTAACATTTCACTTAAAGATAAATTCTTTGAAGTGATCACATGGTGTTTTTCATTTTTGCAATCCGGGGTTCATGTGAAATGATAGTGAAATTAAATGGTTCATTTAGATCTTTTGGTCACATTAATAATAATTTGTTATCAAGTGGATGGAAAATTTAATCTAGTGTGTCTAACCTAATTTTAAATGAATAAAATTTGATCTGGTGTATTGCTTTTCTAATTATTCTCAAAACTGATCTTTGAATATTCTTATAGAATTCTGTTTAATTAGGTCATTTTTTAATGCACAGTTACTATTAAAAGACAATTTTATATGGCAATTTTCATTCCATTTCTTAGGAACAGAAAAGAAGCTGTTGAGATGATTTTAACCTATAGTTTGTACGATCAGCATTTTATTTTAAAACTCTTGCACACATAAATGGCAGCAGTGGGTGGGTTCCTGTTACCAACCTGCTACCTCTTTGTGGGATTGGAAATATTCTGTGAGACTGTAAATCCATCATCAGATGTTACATGAAAGCTGATAAACTATTTTCTGGCAACATGATCAGACTTGAGATATATTTGCAAAAGTATTTATTTCCCTTTGTAATATATGTTGTAAGAGAGCTGATTAAATTTAGTTGGTTATCTGAATTCTGATTTTACAGATTTTCTAAAACATATATCTCTCAAGAGCAAAAAAGGTTATTTTGATTTTTTAAAATACGGACCAGGATGGGCAGCGCCTATGGCTCAGTGGGTAGGGTGCCAGCCCCATATACCAAGGGTGGCAGGTTCAAACCTGGCCCCTAGCCAAACTGCAACAAGAAAATAATTGGGCATTGTGGTGGGCACCTGTAGTCCCAGCTACTGGGAGGCTGAGGCAAGGGAATCGCCTAAGCCCAGGAGTTGGAGGTTGCTGTGAGCTGTGTGATGCTACAGCACTCTACCAAGGGCAATAAAGTGAAACTCTGTCTCTACCAAAAAAAAAAAAATGGACCAGGTTACAAATTAATAGATATCTTATGTTTCAACATATCTGTTAGCATTCCTTTCTTTAATGCTTACATGATTATCCAAATACTATGTTGCATAAAATTATTTAAGATCAAAATATAATTCTAATGTTAGATCTGGTGAATTCTGTGTCTCCATTTAAATAGGTACGGCAGCAATTCCATGATGCTAAATTCATGGCAGACGTTGATCTGGATCCAGGCTGTACATTGAATAAGAAGATCAGAAATGCACAGTTAGCACAATATAACTTCATCCTAGGTGAGACTTACCAGACTGTACAGAAATCTACTGAAGTCTTGAGGCAATCTTAAGTAAATTGTGGGCAAGAATCTACTTATAAGGTTCCTTCCTGGCCACGTTCTTAAACTATTGTGTTTTCTTCAACCAATACAACAAAGGAAAATTTTAGTTTAAAGGAAAATGTTTTTCAAAGATTTGTCTGAAAGTTTTCTCCCCTTCACCTAATATTTCTTTTTATAGTAAGTTTGTATTAAGTTGGCTAGATTAAGTAACTCAGTAAGCACAGTAGTTTTAATACTGGAAAATGGTATTTATCTGTTGTTTTTTATGAATAGATTTTTTAAATCATTTGCCCACCTCTATGTGGTCACCTATAGACATTTTTAATGTATCAGAAGCTGCAGGGTGGCTTTTGGGCCCAGTATCATTTCTGTTGTGATATTCCTTATTGGTCCTTCCATATCTTTAGATTAAGTCTAACAAGTCTTTGTGTCTTCTGTTTTAGTTGTTGGTGAAAAAGAGAAAAACAGTGGCACCGTTAATATCCGCACGAGAGATAATAAAGTCCATGGGGAACGCACCATCTCTGAAACCATTGAGCGGCTGCAGCAGCTCAAGCAGTCTCGCAGCAAACAGGCAGAAGAAGAATTTTAACAAAGTACGGTTTCCACATTGGCTAAGTAGGAACGGATGATGGTGTTGTCATAGCATTAACTCTGTATTCTGGGAGACATCGATCTATATTGAACTTGGAGTAGCTTGGCAGAGTCTGCGTGGGTAACTACGGGATCAACCTTTTGATCTTGCTAGGTTATATATAGACAATGTGTATTTGAAGAAGATAGTTAAAAGAGACCCATTAAAATGATTTTATTAAGTATCCAAGTACTTGAAATAAAAGATGAGGAATGCTTTGCTGTAATAAGAGAACTTTTTTGTGAATTTAATGCAGTTGAAAAATAAAGTTTCTCAAATTCCCCTAAGATAAAAAAGACAAACCAGATTTGGATCATGGTATAAAAATAAAAAATTTTATTCACACTTGTTTCTGCTCTGTTCCTCATGGGTACACACGCACACCTAGAACAAACTGTTGGGACTCAGTATTTACCTCTAAAGTCTTCCTACACATACGAGGCAGCTGGGAAGAGGGGAGGCCTTTCTACAGTGTATGCTCTTATCAAACCGGTGTGCCCCAGGTGCTGGCTTCTCAGTTACTTTTGGCCAGGGCCGGGCTTGAACCCCCCACCCCTGGTATATGGGGCCAGCACCTTATTCCTTGAGCCACAGGCGCCACCCCAGATTTGCACAAATTTTTAAGATAAAGGATGAGTCTAAAAGAAACATCCACTTATAGCAGACAGTTCTAGGCCATAAAATCTCTTACTATACAAATTCTCTATTCTCTCTTACCGATCATTTTCAAATTTTTCTGCCAGTAAATGGTGATTGAGAGAACAACACAAAATAAAGCTTACTTATGTGGATATATATGGACTCCTCCCTAATGTAATATATATATATCTATATATATATATATATATATTTTTTTTTTGTTCTGAGACAAGAGTCTTGCAGTGTTGCCCAGGCTAGAATGCCATGGCCTCAAACCTAGCTCGCAACCTCAAACTTCTGGGTTCAAGGGATCTTCTGTCTCAACCTCCCGAGTAGCTGGGACTACAGGCACCCACCACAATGTCAGTCTAGTTTTTCTACTTTTAGTAGAGCAGATCTAATTCTTAGGCCATCCACCCACTTTGGCCTCCCAGAGTATTAGGATTATAGGTGTGAGCCACTGTTCCTGGCCAATAAAATCATTTTTAGAAGGTAACATCTTTTCAGTTCTATAATAACTTCAAATAGCTTGTTTGCAAGGGCCTCTTCAAAGAGAAGCCAATTTGCAGAGATTAATGCTCATTTTAATAAAGGAGATAAGATCTTTAATCATAGGGAGTTCTCTTTTGAAATCATAATTAAGCCTTACTTCTGAATCTCTTTAAGATATAGCCTTTGATAGACTTATAATTTTAATACATGGTGGCCATAAAGTTTGTGTGGAATTCAAAATAGTGTGCAATTTAAAACTGCACACAGCTGGTGATGTCTGTGGCTCAGTGAGTAGGGTGCTGGCCCTATATACCAAGGGTGGCAGGTTCAAGCCAGCCACCATATTTTTTGTTGCAATTTGGGCGTTGTGGCAGGCACCTGTAGTCCCAGCTACTCCGGCGGCTAAGGGAAGAGAACCGCCTAAGCCCAAGAGCTAGAGGTTGCTGTGAGCTGTGACACCACAGCACTCTACCAAGGGCGACAAAGTGAGACTCTGTCTCTTAAAAAAAAAAAAAAAATAATGCACACAAACTTTATGGCTATCCTTTATGTATCTTGTGGGAAACTTAATTTTATATTTAGACTTTGAATTTTCAAATTATATGACAACTTTGGATTAATTTTGTAAGTTTTATTATTTACAGAATTATGTTGAGTGGTTTTTGTTATATTAGGGAAACCATAATATGTGATCCAAGGAACAACTATGGCTTAGATTTCAGTTTGGGTGCCTGTCTTACACTTAAAGCAATAAATGGCTCATGTGATACATTAATAACTTCCCTGAAACATTTAGAGAAGCTCTATAGATCTTTTAAAACTTAGGATATAAAAGTATAATGAAAACAGGTTGGCAGGACTGGGAATCAAAGATTTCTCTTTATCTACCCAATACCTAATTAGGCTAGTTCTTCGTTCTAGTGGAATCATGATAATGTTTAACTGTGGGTTACCCCACCACACCTCTTAGCTTCAGTGTTTTGTTTTCCTCTTTACTGCAAGGCGGAGACTGCTACATACTGTTGTATCCATCTGTTCTGACTCATAACTCAAGATGTGAAAGAACCCAAGTGCTAAACTTTCATTGAGCAGCTAGACTATTGCAAGATACATGGTGGTCTTAATCAAACATACAGGGCAATTTGGGAATAATAACGTGTGCAACTGCCATGTAACAAAGATAGATTCTTGTGAAGGGAGGAGGTAAAATTCAAACCAAATGGTAAATTTCCAGGGCAGGAAATTTAGGAAACAGGAAGATTATGGCTTGTCAGAGTGTACAGCAGTGATTTTAGGAAGGTGTAGCCAAGTAAAAGGAAGTTACATGGAATGATGGGCTGGATTCAGACATGAACCCTGATGACCTTGTGTGTCCCATTAATGTTGCATCACTTCCCCACCTTTACTATAGTATTGGACACCTGAATCTCAACTTCAGACCCCTGTACCCTAACTACTAGGTTAGAGGTCATGATGGCATCACCAGGGGATGGCTTTAAAAGTACAGACTTACTCTAGGAGATAATGCAATTAACAAGCTGAGTAGACCTTATGTCTGCTCACTTTGAGTAGAAGGTTTTCACTTTCTACTCTGACTCCCCTTATTCTCTTCTCCCTTAAAAATACCAAAATATCAAAAAGTGAAACAGTGATAAAAGGCTTATGAGGAGACCAATCTCTTGTCCTTTAGATCCTCACCTGATTTCCACTTGCCAAGACAACCACTTTTGGACATGGCTGGTGTACATCTCTTCTTATTTTTAAGTACTGTTGCTATCTCTTGATTGATAACTTTTTGTGGTTTTTTTTTTTTTAGAGATAGGCTCCTCTTTTGTCATCCAGGCTGGAATGCAGTGGTGTAATCATATCTTACTATAGCGTTGAACTCCTGGGCCTAGTCCTCCCACCTCAGCCTCCCAAGTAGCTAGTACTATAGGCAAGCACCACCATGCTTTTTCTTTTTTGAGAGGTGGTGCCTCACTCTTGAACTTTTGGCCTCAAACAGTCCTGCCTTGGCCTCCTAAAGTGCTGGGGTTACAGGTGATTGAGCCACTGCAACCAGCTGATTCAACACTTTTAATTAATTAATCAATTTTGAAACAGTTTGGCTCTCTGACCCAGGCTATAGTGCAGTGGTGTGATCATAGCTCATTGTAACCCCAACTCCCTGGGCTTAAGCAATCCTGTCTGGCCTCATTCCAGTTCATCACTTTTAGAACCCCTCTATTGACTTCCTAGTTCAGAAAATGAGAGATTTATTTCACATCCCTTCATTTCTTCCCCCTATCCTTCTAATGTCACATTTCAACTTTTTGTTAAATTGCTATTAGGCCTCCTTGTTATGTCCATAAATATTATGGTCTAATAATCCAAATAGTATTCCACTGTAACCTACTCCAGAAATGAATTTCAGTGATGCCTATATGGTTTTTATAATCCTCTCCCTTAAGTACTTGACATTTTAAGTTGTTTCCCAGAAATGATGGATTTTCCACAAGACAAAGGAGTTGAGATTCTGAAGGGCTGAACAGACTTCCAGATATGACTCACCAACCCTCCCAACCTTCTCCTAGGCACAGGGCACCTCTTTAAAATCGTGCTCCTGGGGAGAGGGATTAGAGGCAGCCTCTCCCGTTCTCCACAGGAGACAGATCTTTCTTCCTTCCAATCACCCTTGTCTCAGGAACTGGACCTTTGTGTGACAAGGAACTGGACCTGGGCTTACCCCCATTTCTATTCAGGAACACTATGATTACATTTTCTATAGTACAACTTTGTGTGTGTGTTACATGTTGAGAGGTTATGAGAGTCTGCAAGGAAGGAGAGATGCCAGTCCAGGGACAAAGAAAAACTTTATAGAAGGAAAAAGCAGAATGGAGAGAGAGCAGGAGTCAGCTTAGCTCCCACATCACACAGTTGCCAAAGGCTTTCATCAGCCGTATCAGGATAGCTGGAGCGGAGAAGTGAGCAGAGTGTCAAGACCCCGGGGGCCCTTCTCTAGTGTGGGTCAAGATCATGAGTGTGTCCCTAGTACCAGCCAGATACAGGTGGTGTGTTTCCCAGGAACTCTTGCCAAGGAATTGGGAAGGGGTTGCCTTTTTCTAAAATGGCTGCATTCTCGTCAGGGTTATGAGAATTCCTTTTCCACACAGGTATCATCAACTTCTCCCCTAACTGCCTTCTACCTGCCAATCTAGAAATACCAACATGTTTTCTGTTCCACCCAACTCTGTCCCTGGGTGGTCTGACTTCAGCCCCTACCATGCTATTCAAATGATGCTTACCAAAGACCCTGTCTGTTGCATTTGACAACTCTCTCTGCCAAGGCCACTTCTGAAAGCCGGCATCTCTCCATCGTGATCCACCTGCCTTTCTTTCCTGCAGAGAGCCTCATGGGCCTCTTTCCCAGGGAAAATCATGTTTCTTGTGTTCTGGTTTCAAGGGAATTTGGTAGAAGGCTTCATTAGGACTAGACTGCCTAAGGGGGGGAATTCCCCAAATACAGAAAAAACAAGAAAAAAAAGTGCTGAGCTGCCAAAACCTGTGACAAATATCCATGTCCAGCAGGAGACTGATATTAATGCACAACTTGATGCATTTAATTTGCATGCGTGTGCCCACGTATCCTGGGACCAGAGAAAAACACCCTGTGTTAATTTACCATTAGGTTCTTCTTGTAATAAATAATTACTTTCCAAAAAGTCCAATTCTTAGAAATAAAAATTGTTACAGTGTCACGGTTGGGGTAATGGGTATGTTATGGTAAATTAGTCACTGAGTATTCAGTGTGCAGCTAAGTGGAAAGTCGGTTAAATAAGGTATCTTAAAGAGATTTTGGAGGAAGAGGGTGATTAGGGATAAAAGGCTAAAGGGGCTACAGGGAGGTGGGAGAGAATTATGGCCTTCTGGACAAGAAAGAGGGAAAGGGCCTTGAAACAAAACAAGGAATTTGGAGTGGATATGACCTAGTTAATCATGTGCTGTTCCTGTAAAACAGGACGTCTAGCCTGGGGCACATGACCTCTAGCCTGTGAATGATCCCCCCCATAAAACAGAGATCAGAATCCCCATCGTATAACAATGCACACCACAACGTTACAAACATCACAAGACTGACACTGCCATACCATCACCAGTGAAGTAACAGTTAATAACTTTTTTTGAGACATAGTCTCGCTCTGCTGCCCCAGGCTAGAGCACGGTGGAATCATAGCTCACAGCAACTTCAAACTCCCAGGATCAAGTGATTCTCTTGCCCTAAGCCTCCCCAGTGGCTGAGACCACAGGTGCCCACAGCGAGACCTGGCTTGTTATCTAGTAGAGACAGAGAAGAGAATTCTTGCTTTTGCTCAGGCTGGTCATAAACTCTTGAGGTGGAGCAATGAACCTGCCTGCGCCTCCCAGAGTGCTAGGATTACAGACCTCAGCCACCTCGCCTGACTGGGTTAATAATTACTGATACAAAGTAAAGAAAATTGTATTCATGTGACAACTGAGGTAGTCCACAACCAATGAAAACAAGATAGCATGCCTGAAGGCTTAAGGGGCTGTAGCAAAAGTACTCATATTGTGTATTGCCTTTGTGTGGCATCTCCTTTCTCTCGAGGGGGACCCTTTCCACTCTCCTGGAAAAGTCAATGCATTACTCTGCCTCTTCACTTTAAATAAACTTTGTTTCCATTCTGCTATATTGGAGTCCCACCTGCCTCATTTTTCCATTACCCTGGTTTCTAGCCTTTCCTTCTGACTCAACCGGACTTGCTGGTTCTGCTGGGTGAACCAAATCAGGTTCCCTGAACAGCTCAGAGGTCGATTCTCACCTCTAACTGGAGGGAAGAGTGGTTGGGCAGAGCTTGATCAGTCTCTAAGTGGTTTTTTCTTTTTTTTCCAAGGTTTGCTCTTCCAACTCCATATCTAAATCCTCTGGTCTCCTCATGAAAATCCTGGATTGATCCCTGGTCTAATGAATTGATGAGGAGGGGATCTAGAATATATATATTTTAACAAGCTTGTTAAGTGATTTTTTTTCCATTCACTGAAGCTAGAGGACTATAGTTTTGTGTGGGAAATGCAAATACCTTGAGGGAATATTAATTTAAAAGTTTGAAATTAATTGACATATATATTACTCCATCTCTTGATTTGGAGTAATGTCTGCTGTATACATGGTGGTCTACATATTCTGAAGTGAAAACGTTTTGCTTTTATTAGTTAGTGCATTTGAATTTCTTACACCCAACGTTTCCTAGCAGCCATTCGTGCTCATTTCCCTAAGCTCATAGTTACAATCAGGGCACAGCTTCTTTCCCAAGCCCCTGAATCATTGTCTTTGATAGTAGAATAGGATATAGGGCTTATTTTCCCTCCTACTGGGCCATAGCCTCTAATTGGCATTCATTTCTTGAAATGTAAAATTCACTCTCTTTTAAGAAAAATCTAATGGCAACGTTTCCCACTAGGAAACACTTTTGATACCAGTGTTTCTCAAACTTTCATGTGTACTGTAAAAATCTAGGTGTGGGGAGTCTGCGAGGCCTCCGATCCAGTTGGCCAGGTGGTGACAGCATATCTGCCCTTGGGGCACTTGCCCCAGTTGATGCTGGTGCAAGGATCACCCTTCAAACTGCTGAGACAGCCCCAGTTCTTCAAGTTGCGATTATTCTTCTACTACCATCATGATGAGGATAATTAAATTGTGTAAGAAAGATTGTAACAAATTAGTCTCTGGCTCATGAAGAATGCAAACAAGTTGGAATAACCAAAGCGCTGCACACAGTTGGCCAGAAGTTCCAGGGCTGTGCAGCTGTGTGGGCAGAGCCCGTGGAGATGCCGTGGTGGCCTGTGGAGAAAGGACGATGTCCTTGTCCTCTTTCCCACTGCCAAGCCACTCACCAGCGTTCCCAACCTGTGAACTGAGCTTGCCGGGAACAGTGAAAGCACTCATTTTATACTCGTGATTCTAGATATTTTTTCCAAAGAGGTTACTGCAAACCACCTCAATCCCAGGTCCTACAGCCTAGATTTGTCCCTGGTAAGTCCTGAAGGCCTCACAGACAGCATTAGAAACAGAAATCCAAACCGCTTTTCAGGTTTCCAACCTCCTCTCCAGTCAGGGATCTGGTCACGCTCCCTGGTTCTCTGACTTCAATCTAACTGAGAAGAGTACAGAGCCAGGGGGAGTCACTGCAATACCCAGGGGAAAGGTCATTTTAATGGAGCCAGGAATTGCCCATTCAGAGGCCTCTTTGCTGGGGGAACTGAATGTCACCCAGAATAAATTAATAGTAATATTAGCAGGTGCTCAGTAAATATCAGCTGCTATCATTATGTACCAGCCTCGCAAAAACAACAGTCACGCTGTGAGGTAGGCACACGCCCGCTGTAGAAATGTGGAGTCTGAGGCACACAGAGCTAAGCCCGCAGAGCAAGGGACAGAGCTGAATTCCCAACCAGGCAGCCTGAGATCAGCGCCTCAGTCTTGACTGGAATGCTAGAACCTTCC
>CAUYQV010194263.1:0-20588 GCA_963574575.1 Galagoides demidoff | reverse complement strand
AGGTTATGAGCATGCTCATCCATTTTTACTTTTTTTTTTTTAAGACAGTCTCATTTTCTCGCCCTCAGTAGAGTGCCATGCATCACACCTCACAGCAACCTCCAATTCCTGGGCTTAGGCAATTCTCTTGCCTCAGCCTCTCGAGTAGCTGAGACTACAGGTGCCCACCACAGTGCCTGGCTATTTTTTGTTGCAGTTTGCCTGGGGCCAAGTTTGAACCCACCACCCTCAGTATGTGGGGCCGGCACCCTACTCACTGAGCCACAGGCACTACCCGCATACCATTTAATTCTTACAACTAATCTATAGTATAGGGAAGTGAGGCTTAGAGAGGTTAAGTGACTTGCTCCAAATACACAGCAACTAAACAGTGCTGTCAAGATTTAAACTCTGCAGGTCAGATTCTGAAGGCCACGCCCTTAGACACTAGACTGTCCCTGTGAAAATCCTCTCATTCCTAATCCCACTGACCACAGGAAGACCTCCTCAGTACTTCTTTTAGTTTCTCCAGTCCTTCTGAAGATGTATGAGTTTCATATTGAAGCATCTGGGCTTTGAAGACAAAGTGAGTTTGGTTCTGTGTCTGACTCTGACATTAAACTTGTGAGTTTGAACAAGTTTGATTTAATTTCTCTGAGCCTCGGTTCTTCCAGTTGTAAAATGGTGAGAATAATATTTACCCTGTAACTGAGAACAATTTAATAAGATCATCATTATGAAGTACTTAGCACTTGTTTTGCTGATTATAAGGACTCAATAAATGCCATTATAATTATACATATGCTTAAGAATTACACATTTAAAAATTGGAGTCATACTGAAAATATAGGTTTATATACCATTTATTCTACTTGCATTTTTGATCTAGTTATGTATCTAAATGTCCACACTGTACATACTCCTCTCTCAGCCCTCTAAGAAAATCTCTGCTGCCCACAGTCACTGTTGTATGGAGAGCTGTGCTTTATCCCTGGTAACTCTCCACTCTTCCACACCTTGTCTTCTGGGGAAGGTACCTGACACAATGGAAGTGGTCTAGCCACTGGCCAGCAATTTATGTCCTTGCACACACAGATGTGCTGAGCTTTAGAAAGACAACTAAAAAATGCTAAGAAGCTGAACCAGCTGACAGAGGGTCTGTAGTGCAAGAACACAGATGTAATGAGGCTGGGACAGCCGCAGTGAGGTGCTGTAGGAAGGGAAAGGGGAACCCTCAGAGAGGGAGAAGAGAGAGAGACAGGGACCCACAGCTGTTTCTGCCTCCATCTCTGATTCCATTCATTTCCAGAAAATTCCCTGAAGAGGATTTTACTTGCAATTTCCACCATGATTCTAAAGTTAATTTTGAACAAAAGAACACTTAGGATAACACTTTTTTTTTTTTTTTTTGAGACAAAGTCTTACTCTGTTGCTCAGGCGAGAGTGTCATGACATCAGCTAACTCACAGCAACCTCAAACTCCTGGGCTCAATTGATCCCCTTGCCTCAGCCTCCTGAGTAGCTGGGACTGCAGGTACCCACCACCATGGCCAGCTAATTTTTTTCTCTTGCTCTTGCTCAGGCTAGTCTTGAACTCTTGAGCTCAAGGGATCCTCCCACTTAGGCCTTCCAGAATGCCAAGATTATACTTGTGTGAGCCACCACACACACCCACATTTAGAGTAACTTTTGAAAAATGAGCAGTTAGGAAGGTCTTTTCCCTGTAAGTTAAAAAATATATAGCATACATTAAAATAGTGAGGTGCAGTGTGGTGCAAACAGTGACCAGTCAGTGGCACTCCATATAAAGTTCAGAAACATTATCAGAATATAAAACTATTACGTAATAAAGGCCACATTTTAATTTAATGAGAAGAGGATAGATTTGTCAATAAATGACATTTCTTTGAAAATTTGAAAAATACCAATCTAGATTCCTTCTTTATACCTTTACACCACACATTTTAGAGGCATTAATAATGTACATACAGAAAAAAAATCATGTAAGTTTTATAAAAAAAAACCACAGGGGATTATTTATATAATTTTTGGGTGGGTGAAGAGTTTTCTAAGGATAATCTCACTGGCATCAATCATAAAGGAAAATACAGTAGAACTTGGATTACTATAAAATTAAAAAAACAAAACTATTTTCCTGTTAAAATGAAAGATTAATTAATAAAGGACCAATTATAAATTTGGAAAATGTGTGGAACATAGACAACCAACAAAGGATTAGTCCTCTTCACATAAAGGAAAGAACTCTTTCAGAAGATTAAGAAAACCCCATGACCCTTGTTAAGAGTAATGGTCAATGGACGCATAGCATATATGCAACGTGATCATGTCTATTATACGATTTTTGTAATAACATGTTTGGCTAAGCAATATGTATTTCTATAAAAGAGAAAATAAATATATTTTACAGTTAAAGAAAAATAACTGAAGGGGTTTATCCCAAATTATAAGAAGTATAATAGAATCATGGGTGATTTTTATTTGATTTTTTATCTTTCTGTGTTTTATAAATTTTTTAGCAATAAATAGGTTTCACTTCTGTAATAAAGGAAAAAAAAAACGTGTCTTAAATAATAGGAGAAATCTGCAGTGATGAATCACTGTCCGAGTTTGTTAGTCCGTCTGTTTTTCTCATAATGACTGGATTCTAGGTGGATACTCACTGTGGGTCCGGGGGTGGGCTTCGCCGGAGCCCTGGGACATCCTGAGCCCTGGTCGCTGGGTCAGAATGGGTTACACAGAGGGAGCCATTGTAAGAGCTGGGTTCCCTGGTCCAGCCAGTCCCCAAAAGACGTATTCCTGGGAGCAGACCAGAGCACAGTGAAGAAAGAAGAGAAAATAGCCACAGGCTTCTACCACAATAAAGAGAGAGCTTGACTCCAAGAACGTTCCAAGGCGGTTCCAACTTGACATTTCCTTCTTTGACCTTTGAGCTAAACTTACCATTATTTTTAGGACAAAAAAGGCAGTTTCACCAAGAACTCAAACTCCAGGCCTCTGAACTGAAGAAGGCAGATTCAGGAATAGACTTGTGTCTGGCTTACTTAACATAGAGTTACATGCCCTTGAAATAGCCCCTGCCTAATTCAGAAGAGTCAGCCTGTGGCTCCCTAGATTTGATGGACACTTGGATATTCTGTGGGTAGCTATCATTCCATCACTTTGCAATTTTTTCTCCATTGATTTTCCTGATCTGATCTGTACCCAAACATAAAAACAAAAGGATATTGCTTTTGATTTTGAAACTCGTAAAAGCCTTGGTATTGGGGTGATGTGGGTAGATAGAAATCAGCAAGGAGAGTCAGATCTTTATGGCTTTGAACCTGCCTGTTGCTCCAGCATCTCCTCTCAACAAGTCCCAGCCACTTCCCATCCCCTGAGTTCCAGTTGTGCAGAATTTCTTGGGTCCTTGGAGCAACACTTGCTCTTAGAAAGCCTCTTGTCCCTCTCTTAAAGCATTGGCACCATCGTGACCTCCCCACCTGTTTAATTCCCCCAGCAGGGCACACCTGAACTCTTAATCTTGCTCAGATGCTCAGGTAGTATCATTTGATTTTCTGGAGCCAAGACTTGATATGCTAATTACCTGTTTATTACTCCGGCTCCCTACACTCCCCCTTTTGCTTTATAATCACGAGATGGTACCACAGTAGACTGTCTAAGTGCCTGGACTTCAGCATCCATGTGACTGTGTTCAAATCCCTGTTCCCTGACCTACATTGTTAGGTGTAGGTATTAAGCAGTCATTTCACCCAAGTATCCTCTCCACTTTCATTTGTAAAGTGTGGGTGATAATAATGATGCCAATCTTGTAAGTTTGGAGTAAGGGAAAGAAAGCACATAAACAACTTAGCCTAGTGTATGGTTCCATGGTAAAGAGTCAAGAAGCTTGAGCCAATACTGACAGCCAGAGTCATTCTTGCCTGCTTCCAGCACAGTGCCCACCACATCTGAGGCACTACCAATATTCCTGTTTGTCACTCTTCCTATCACTGACTGTCGGGCCACACTGGCCTTCCGCATGTCCCTAAAATAGTTAAACGCTTCTCTTCCTTTGAACTAGCTCTCCCCATATCTGTAGCACATTTCCCTGACTCTTCCCTTTGTGGCTGACCTCTAGCCTTCTGATTTCAGCTCAATTACCACCTCCTTCAAGAGGCCTTTCTTTGGCCTCATCCTATGCAAAGTGTATGGCTTTAACCCCTCTATTATCTGCTCTCACAGCACTGGATTGCTGATCTCTAATAGTTACTCTATTTACTTCTAGATTTCTTGTTTCTTGCACAAGCCTATAGTCCTCGTGGGCAGAGTTTCATCTTCTTTGGTTGATATCGCTAGCATCTATCTAGTGTTTAGTATACTATATAGGTACTTGTTGAATAAATAAAACAAATAAGTTAGTAAGTGGGCTGAAGGAATGCAGGACTCTCACAAAATTCAGCAAGTGCCACAGTTGGCAAACACCAAAAGACCTAGCAGAAAGTCCAAGTTCTACAGAGGCAGCTGCTAATATAGAAAGCCTGTCTCTATTTACCCTTATCAAGACTGACAAGATGACACAAAGTCTCTGAGCTCCCTAGAGGGGAACAGCAACGCGTAAACACAAAAGATAATCTCGTTTCTTTTTATGAATTCAAAATAATTTTTGAAAAGGAACAGGACCTCTCAAAGCATTAGGCCCATGCAATCTTTGCTTTAAGTAGCAAAAAAACCCAAATAGTTTTATGATCTCTAATGTAACACAGATGTAGAGGGTAAGAATTTGATGGTCAATTAATTTAGAAAATAGCCAGGGCCTAGCGGAGGTTCAACTTATTGACTTTGAAATTTGATTCGTGATTCCAACACCCCCCCTACTCTTTTCCCCATCTCTAGATATAAAAAGAAAGGCAAGCTTGTAATATTGCCTATGGAATGTTCTAGAGGGGTTGTTAAGCTGTTCTTCATAAAAACTCTTGGACCAAGTTTTCTTGGCCCTTTCCAACTGGGACCGTTCCTGAGCATTGAAGTGAAGTAATATTAAACTGGCAGGCTGCTGAGAGCTGATTATTGTGGGGAGTTGAAAGGAAAGAGCTGGCATCTTTGTGCTTCATTAATCTTCGAAGGAAAGAAAGTTCTGGCCACGGCACCAAATGCCCACATGTCAGAGCTTGATTTCCTGTTCTTCTGGGTTTCAGTCTGAATGTAAAGCAAATGTTTCAGGGAGCTCCAAGCAGCTGGGGGGCACACTCCTCTCCCATGTGACCGGGCCTTGAATGCATGAATTAATAGCCAACTCTGAGAAAGCTGATCAGTCTCGAGACTAGGGGCAAGATGGTGCTTAGAGCTGTGGGGCACAGCTCAGTCTATTAAATGGTTATTGAACTTCCTCAAATGCTGTCAGACAAAATGAGGTCCTCCTCTTGATGGCATCCAAAATTCCTCACACGTATAAAAACTATTTTGGGGGTAACAACCTCAAAGAATTCCATACAATTCTTCCATTAAAGTGTGTGATTCTTTTTTTTTTGTTTGTCTGCAGCATTGTGCAACCATCAACATAATCAATTTTAGAACATTTCCATCATCCCCCACAGAAACCTTTTTACCTTTAGTTATCATCTCACCAAAACCCTTAGCATCCTCCTTTACGTCCTTGGCAATCACTGATCTACTTTAAGTCACTAAAGATTTGCCAAGTCTGGATACCTCATATAAATAGAATCAGATAATATGTGGTCTTTTGTGACTAGCATTTTCTTTGTGACTTGTTTATCTTTGAGCCAGACTGCAAAAAAAAGTTCTAATAGAAAATGTTTCAATGAATAATTGTGCCTCTGTTGTTAATTCATCACTGTGCAGTAATTATACTGAAGGAACTGAAGACACAAATCTTGAATGCAAGTTATTTTTAATTTGGAGGATGAGTGAAGATTGATCTCAAATACTAAAATTGGTTAAATTATATGGCATAAAATGCTCAATTAAGAGGTATATAAACTGGAAAAATAACATGATGTATTGTAGGATGCTTTCTTAGAGCAAATTTTAAGGCAAATTTTTCTTTTTTTTTCCACACAGAGTCTCACTTTGTCATCCTGGGTTGAGTGCTGTAGCTCCATAGCTCACAGCAACCTCAAACTTTTGGGCTCAAGTGATCCTCTTGCCTCAGCCTCCCAAATAGCTGGTACTACAGGCACCCACCACAATGCCCTGCTATTTTTTAGAGATGGGATCTTACTCTTGCTCAGGCTGGTCCTGTGAGCTCAAGTGACCCACCTGCCTTACCCTCCAGAGTGCTAGGATTACAGGCTTGAGCCACAATGCTCAGCCTTAGGTAAAATTCTCTAAGTAATGGAGATGCAGTTTTGGCTTGGTGAAAATGGGTTAAACCTTTGAATTCTAAGTTAACTTCTCATCAAAATATTTCTTATGGCCCTCTATTCATAGAGATATTTAAATGTCTATATATTTATGTAAGCTATTTCTCTTTCTATTTCCACATCTCCATTTCCATTCCTATCATGTTTCTGAGGAAGCATCACCAAGTTCATTTTCTTTCTTTCATTGCCGCGGTTTCTTCTGAAACATGAATAAGGATACCCACAGTTTGAATGATGAATACTAGACAACCTCAAATGAGGTTGAGCCTTCCAGGCTCCTGTTACTCTTTTTCCTCCTACTGATCCCTGCCTGGGAATTGTCCAAATCTAGTCTTCAATTTGCTTATTTACAAAGCAGCACTGCACCTTCTCTGAAGCAGAGCGCCATTCTCCAATAGGCCTTTCCCAAGTGGATGGTCCATGCTGCTGCAAACTCCATATGTTTGAAACAGAACCAATTTTTTTTTTTGTCATGTTATCCTAGTCACTGTGTCTCATTGAAACCATGCATGGTTGAAACCTAGAATCATATTTGACTCTTCCCAATTCTTCATATTCTACGTCCAATTAACCATCAAACACTCTTAATGTTTGCCCTTGACTGTGTATGAACAGTTACTTATTTTTGCTTGTCTCCAACTCCCTAGTTACAAAATGCAGATAACTGTGGCCAACTCTACACGGGAAACTGTGAGGAACAAAACCCACAAGCACTCAGTTCCCTCAGCAGACAGTGCACATTCCTGAATGAGACACCGACTCTGCAGCCTGCCTGAGTGGGGCTCTTTAGCTTTGGAGAACTGATTTACCTTCTCTATATTGATATAGAATAGCAGAATTTTCTGTTAGAAATAGCATGGAGGAGTGGTAAGGATTAAAGAAGATAATCTATGTCAAGTGCTCAGAAGAATGCCTAGAAATACTCAGAAAATCCTGTGGCTCACTGATGGTGGGACTGCAAACTAATAAGCCTTATGGAAAGAAGTCTGGGGAATCCTCAAAGAGCTAAATGCAGACCTTCCATTGATCCTGTAGTCCCATTACCAGGAATCTATCTGGAAGGAAAAAAAAATCTTTTTATCACAAGGACATTTGCCCAAGAATATTTGTCGCAGCTCAATTCACACAACTGCCAAGATATGGAATCAACCCAAGTGCCCATCAACAGATGAATGGATTAATAAACTGTGATACATGGATACCATGGGCTATGATTCAGTTATAAGAAAAGATGGAGACTTTACATCTATTGTATTTATGTAGATGGAGTTGAAGCACATTCTTCTTAGTAAAGTATGACAAGAATCAAAAAGCGAGTATTCAACATGCTCAATACTAATACGAAACCAAAAAATAAACAACTATACACCCACATGAGAGAAAAGCACAAGTCTATTCAAGTGTGGGGGGAGGGTAGGAGGGGTTGGAAAAGTTCACCCTATGTGCACAGTGTAAGGGTGTACAGCTCACTCCCTGGGTGAAGTGCTCACCTAGAACTTGAACTTTACCTTAGAAACTCAAATAATGTAACCTAGTCATTTGTACCCTCATATTAATCTGAATTAAAAAAGAAAGAAAGGAAAATCTGTTCCTGGTAAACATGCACACTTGTGTGCACCTTACTTTGTCAAAGGTTAAAGGTAGCCAGTGTCCGAATTAGGGGCTATCCTGAGCACAAGTGAGGAGGAAGAATTTACACCCAGGTGTGGCTGCAGCTGCTCTTATGCTCTGACCAGTGAAAATGAGAAGGAGCTCTGGGCCTGGGAGTTTTTTTCTGAGATTATCAGAGCTATACATTAATGAAAAGATACATATTCATGAGTACTAATGCCATCTCTTGCTTTAATTGTTTTTAAAAATAAAAAATATGTGAGTAAGCTGTGGCACAGTAAACCCTGATACTGATACTGAATGAGTCTCCACTGGTCCCTTTAAATGGACCAATCCACTTTACATGAAGCCAATTTCAAGTTTAAGGAACAATCTCCACCCTCCACAGGAGAGCTGAGATGTACTAAATCATCTCATTGCACTGTAGCTGTGTCTCACACTGGCCCTCTCCCTCCTTTGCTGTTTTCATTTTCATTCCTTAGCTTACCAGAGAAGGATCCATTTTATAATAATTATCCACCTTTGTAGTTCTGAGTGGCTATTTTTCCCTTTTCAAAAAAAAAAAAAAAGTGTCATGGACTCAAAGGCCTTTCCCACAAAGGGGAAAGGATATGAACAGGGGAAAAAAAAAAAAAAATATATATATATATATATATATATAATTTATAAATGCACAGCTTCCCCATGGGCCTGAGTTCAAGATCAGGCTCATTCTACCTGATATGTTTGATAAAAGAAATCAGAATTATTCCCTCCATAAATTGGGAAAAAAGAATGCAACAATCTCATTGTCTTTGAGTAAAATTAACCTGTATTTATCCTGGTATACGGCCATCTCCAAAATGCATTTTCTTTGACTGATGATTAGATATATGTTCACAAGGAAAATCTAAGAAAACTCACTCAGAAAGAGTTGTCAACATAGCTTAAGGAGGAAGGAGAGTTCTCATAAAAATTCCCAAAAAGGGCCAGTTCTCTACTGGACTCCCAAATTCCTTCTCCTGTCAATATCAGTTACAAATGTATCAAGAACCTCATGGTTTTACCATTTTTTCCTGACACAAACATCCAGCTATATTACATGAAGGCCCACACAGCCACGTGGCAATCTGCAGGCTTCAGCCCTATTCCCCCAGGTTTGGACAGCAAATGGCTCTTGCTGGGGCTGTGGGGCTATAGATATGAGACTTGCCCGCTTTCAGTTCCAAATGGCAAGGAGGTGGCAATCATTAAAAAGAGATCATTGCTAATAGTGTATTTAGAAAATTCAGCCAGCAGCCTGGTTTCCTTTTTTAGCCCTCATGAAAGAGTAATATAAACCAGCCCCATAGCTCTGGAACAACTTTAAAATAATGCCAGAAACTCCCCAATGATGGCCCAAGAAAAAGGAAGAATGCTGATTTAGAAAAACAACTATTCCCTTATCCACATTACCCTTTTAGTATTTTGATAATATACTATGTACCAGAAACCCATGAGCAAGATAGCCATAGAACTTACCCCAAGGAGCTGACAGTCTAAGTGGGGTGAACAGAGGAAAGGACGCTAGGGAGAGGGTGAGGAAAGGCTGTTGGGGGCACGTGGGAAGGTTTTTACTCTAACTGAGCAGGGTTGTATCATGCAGACAGGATCATATTGAGCAGGGTCAAGGAAGTCCAGCCTACACAGGGACACCAAGGATGTAGAGAGAGGGCGAGACTGAGAAGAAAGAGTGTTCTAAGCACAGAAAATGCTTGTGCAAAAGCCTGAACATGAGAGAGAGCAAATGCACTGGGAAAACTGGATTGCAGGATGAGGAAAGAGGGAAGAGGCTCCTGCAGATACTGTCATGGTGGGTGTGTTGGCAGGGGGCACATAAAAGACTGAACTCAGTAGATGTGCACGTCAGACACAGCACTGCACCATGCAGAATGGATGGGGGTCGGGGATGGGACTGCAACCAGGGTTGCCACTGGGAGGCAGGTATTAAAATCTAGACAGTGCCATGGTGATCTGACCTAAGATAGTGACATGGGGAAGAGTAGCACAGAGTTTGAGGTGTCCAGTGAAATTCCAGTTGTCCATAGCATCCTAGTTGTAGTAAGAGTCCTCTGCAGAGGCTGGTCCCCATGCTACCGATGGCAGTTCTGAGATCTAGAACCCATGCATGACTATAGATGTGTGTCTGCAGATGGGGATGCCCAAATGCCAGCTGAGAAGGCCTGCTGGGTGATCTCCAGATAAAAACACACAGCAAGTCAGAGAGGCTGGGCTTGGGGAGATAGCACAAGTATTGAGCTATTTATCTTTATGCCATGTCCCACGTTCTCAAATACTATTGGCTTTTAAAAAGTCTTAAAGTTAGGTAGAGTGAGTGATTTTCTTTTTCAAAGTTGATTGGATTATTCTTTGTGTTTCCTATGGATATTAGAATAATTTGAGCCTTTGTGTTTCCTATGGATATTAGAATAATTTGTCAATTCAAAACAACACTGCTAGGAGTTTAAACACAACTGCATGAAAGCAAATAACAAAATTTGAAAAGATTTTTAAAATTGTCTTTCATGTACCATTCTGAGGAAGTTATTTAGGGATATACACCCACAAAAATAGAGATTAGAGAGGAAATTGTAGAATGCAGGAAATGGTGATATCCACAGAACCTAGGAATTATCTGGCCTAAATTGTACAAGAGGTCAGAGGAGTGAATAGATATTCCCCCAAAGAAAGTGAATTCCATGCAGTAGTAGATGATATAACAGAAAGATTGGATTATTTCAAAGGTAGAGTGAAGGCATATTATGTTTTGGAAAATAAGAATAAAAGGAAGGTATTTAGAGACTCCTGGCAAGCTGAGAAGGAAACTATACAGGAAACCTGTGGTCTGAATATGAAACAAAATTTTAAAATGGCATTTTTAAAAAAGCAATTGTGTGAGCATAAGAAAAATCCATTTAACTTTGATTCAACATCCTACTTTGTGTAATGCAGACAGCAGCATATTGAAGCACTAAAGGAAGGAATAGAATGCTTGGACAAGACTAGCCTAAAGAGTAGAAATAACTAACACATGATGAGTGTTTTCTCTGTGCCATTGAGTATATAATCCTCACAAAAATCCCCTGAGTCAAGTATTATTTTTACCTTCGTAAAGAGGGAAAACTGAAGCAAAAAGAAGTTAAATGACTTGCCCAAGACCACAAAGCTAAGGAGTAGCAGAGCAAGATTCTTAAACCTTAGATGCCAAACCTTATTATGTATTATCTTTGTAAAGACATATGTATGTATACACACACACACACACACACATATGTATATATAATACAGAGAGAGAGAGATGTTTGATATATATATATATATAAATAAATGAATCCTCTGTTTATTATGCTTGGAATCAACTTAGGATAAATCATGGAATAATGCTATAAACAGAATGTGAATGCTACCAATTTTCATAATGCACAGACAGATACCAATGGTGGTAATGAAACTGGTAGCTGGAATGGAAAAGGTGGAAGATAAGCTCAGGAGGGTGACAGTTTCATCTTATATGGTGCAGAATGTGTCTAAACTTGATAATGTCCAAATCTGATGAACCAGACATAGAAGTGTAAACATATTTTTAATTAAAAATGCAATTGATGGAAAAACACTAATAATTATATAACTACTGAAAGTGGGAAACAGGGGGTAGGGGAAAGACACGGTTGTGAAAATAACTAAATCTTCAGTCCTTGTAAGGGAGTAGTAGTGAACAGTGTGCAAAATGGTTGCTGAGATTGTCAAGTCAGTATATTCTGTAAGAGTTATTAACTTTCATGATGCGTCAAAATCACTGCTTGGACATTAAAAATAATAACACCGCCTAAGCCTCATGCCTGGAGATTTGGATCAATTAATATCAGGGAAGAGCAAGTATGGAGAACATTTGAAAACTTCCAGGGGATTTTGAATGCAAAACTAGAAAGGAAGACCTCTGATTTAAGGACAGGAAGATACATCAGAAGTATCAGAAACAGAAATTGTTAAAAATAGTTACATTTAGGGAGTAAGGCATTGGTTGGGAAAGACTGGAATATAAAACCATTTGTATAATTTGATTTTCAAATCACATGCATAACTAATTTTATAAATATCAAACGTAATTTTGTAAAATAATGTTTAGATTTAGATAGCACCTTACAAAAGTACCATACAAACAATATTATTCCACTCATATGAGAAATATATTTCCTACAAACACATGTCAAAATGCTACCAGTGGTCATTTCAGGGTTGTACTATTAAAACACATATTTTTGTTTGTCTTTTTTTTTATGTTTTCTAAATTTTTTATGGATGTATTTCTGCACAGCCTGTGGTAGGATCTTATGTTTCTTATTCTTTTAAATGAGAAACACAATATTTGCACATATCTCAGAAAACATGCCAACAGATCCGGAAGAGCACACATTTCTCAGCTTGAGAAATAATTTCTAATGACACTAAAGTCATATTCTATGAAACTATCTTCCAACTGTGAATTATCAGTGCAAAACATTTTCCATGCTGAATGCACAACAGAATATGAAAATGAGTCTCTCCAGCTCAGATTCCCCAAAGTTAAGAAAAATATCACGTGATAAATATCATGCATCCTCACTTCTAAAAACCAAAGTACAGCAGCCACCAAAAATTATAAATTATATTCGCCTTAGCCCATCACCTTCCTTGAGGGTATAAAAGAGCTGGTATGGAAGAAAGCATCAGACAAGTCATTGGAGTGAAATGTGGGAGAGCTGTGCTAGTCATCCCTCTTTCTCCCTCTTCCTCAAGTGAAAGAGGGACAGTTGCCTCCCTTACACCTTAAGGTAAGTAAAAGCACCCAGGTACTTGAATATCTGCTGTCTGATGTTGAAGACACAGAGTCTAGCATACAACGTGTGCCTGAGAAAATGGAGCTGGCAGAAAAGGAGTGAGATGAATTATTAAAAGTGGGTTGCATTTTCCTTGATGGCAAATGAAAAACAAACAAAAAAATGTTCCTTGGAATCAAGAATGATCAAATGAAATGGAGGCACGCTGGTGCTTTCAAAGGGTTCCCATTCAAGGGGATGGCTGCTGTGGAGAAGGGATTCTAAGAAAGATTGGACTGCACAAAGCCCAGGCCTAACTCTACCTGCAGAGAGTAAAGACCATAGTTGGAAAATCCCAGAGGAGGCTCCATGGGGACTCCACATATAATGCTGCATCAGCAGAATTGGCTTGTGGACTGTACCACAGCCTGGGTGTTCTGAGACTGGTTCATCATAACTGCACCGTCAGACTAAACCCTTCTCTGTCTTTTCTCCCGCTTCTCTCCTCCCAAGTCTAACTTTGTAGGAGCCAGGAACACACACTGCTGAGAAATGGAGAGCTGTGGGGCTGGGACACAGTGAAGAAGCCAGCTCCCCCTCGCTCGCAGAGCCCCACTGCTCTACCCCCCCGCAGGCTATCCTAGTTCATCTCCTGCTGCTGTAACAGAACACCACAGACCAGACCTTTTATAGAGAACAGATTTTTTTTTTTTTCTCGCAGTTCTGGAGCCTGGGAAGTCCAACATCCAGGCTCCCGTATCAGGTGAGGCCTGTCCTCTGCTTCCAAAATGGTGCTTTGAATGCTAAGTCCTCCAAAAGGGGAGGGACTTCTGCTGTGTCTCCACGTAGCAGAAGACAAAAGAGCACAAGGGCTCAAGGGGTGTTAGACTACAACTCCTCCCAGAAGGCCCCACCTCCCAACATTGTTGCAGTGGGGATTAGGTTTCCAATACATGAATTTGGGGAGTGGGTGGGGACACATTCAGATCATAGAACAAGCCAAGCTGAAGGGGGAGAAAAGTTTTAAACTTGAATGGAATTTGGAGTTTTAAAATTACCCTGGACTGGAGTTATGTGTTTATTAAGGGAGGACCAGAATTTTTTCTATTTTATGAAAGTGACAGAAAAATCTGTGGACCCCACATAAGATTAGAGCTAGAAGTGGATAATGAACTTTTCCATAGAACAAGTTTAACAGAAAGTGGTAACAAGGAAGATTTCACCCTGAACAGCTTTGAATCCAGCTTTTTCAATTGATCGAATAATTTTCTTGAGTTATTGGTAAAAAGTTATTTGAGGGTAGCTTCTGTGTGCTGAAGAACCCATTCAGAAGCTTATCTGATTTCTAAAATTAGTATTAAGGGCCAGGCAAGGTGGCTCATGCCTATAATCCCAGCACTCTGGAAGGCGGAGGTCATGAGTTCCAGACTACCCAGAGTTAGAGTGAGACACTGCCTCTAAAAATAGCCAACTACAGGGTGCCTGTAGTCCCAGCTACTCAGGAGGCTAAGGCAAGGGAATTGCTTGAGCCCAAGAGTCTGAATTTGCTGTGAGCTATGACACCATGTTACTCTACCAGGGGTAACAAAGTGAGACTGTCTCTCAAAAAAATAAAATAAAATAAGAATTAATTATAGTTACAAAGTTGAAATCCTAGTTCTTTCTTGTGCTTTTAAATTCTGCTTATAAATTATATTGTTCTCTTAGTAATTTTTAATATTCACTTTAAAGATCTTTTGGTAATACTTGGTCTCAATTATAAGCTTAATTGCCTTAAATATTTTAGATGCACGTTTAAATTTGATATATTTTCTTTTTTAAAGTGCTTTAATTAACAAATCCCTCCTTATAAATCTAATAATCTTTTGAATATAATGAGTTTTCAGTGTTCTTCAATGTCCCAGTAGAGTTTATGAAGTTGTAAAGATTTCAAATGAAAACCACAAGTCTAAATTAAATTTACAGTTATTGGGGGGGCACTCTAGTAGGCCAAATTTTTCTTAAGTATAACAATTTCATAAATATCAAATGTTAAAACTATGGTGTTCTCTCTCTTCTACAATTTAAAGGTGAATTTTAGCCCTTCTAGGAGTTATAAGATGCTTGTCACTAATGAAGATATTTACCCTTTTGAGTACCTGAGGTGAATTTTGATAAGAGAGTTCTGGTAAGTGTGAGCTATGTAGAGCTGCATGCATTCAGGACAATTCCTTCTTCCAATTAAAGACACTACTTCATTATCCCGTGTACAACTTGGAGTTGCTTTCTTGGTGTGTTTGAGGTTGCAAAAAGAAAAATTTTAGCCAGAATCCTGAGAGATTCTTGTCAGTATCTTTGATGTGATGTTTAAATCCTATCGCTAATGGTTATGTCAATGACCCTGTAACTCAAAGAAGGTGTTCACAAACTCCAAGACCCTAGATTCACGTCTCACACATTCCCTGATTCTTTTTTCTACTCATAGACATCTGCAATTTGAACCTAAGTTGATTACCTCATTGGATTTTCTATTTCCTTGGATCTTAAGTTATGTAGGTGTGTTTTCTGCCTCCATCTAAACACCTTTGAACTTCATGGAAGCCTGAGTTGTTTCATTATCCCTGACCACCCAGCTCTTACAGGTAATAAAAAGATAATCAGCTGCATTTTTAATATTTCTCATAGCTACAAGGTCATTGTACTAACAATCTGAACAATGAAAACTCAAATAAAAAACAGTAAAAACATGAATGTAGATAATCTGTGAAGCTCTGCTGTAACTAGTTTTGTAACTTTGGATTTAACAGTATAGGAAGCAGGATGCACAGATACTGTTTATTTCCTACTTCATATGTTAATACATTTGTATGTCAAAAGGCTAAATAACTTATCCCCAAACATGGCAATAATAGGTAGCAGAATTAAGACCTCAATCCAGTTCTGATTACAAGTCTATGTACCTCCCCACCTCTCCTTAAAAGTTCAGCAAGGGACACCAAAAGAATGAACACTGAGGGAAAGTTTTCCAAAAGTTTTGAAACTTCATTTTAAAAGCAGAAAAATAGTTTCAAAAAAGAGTCTGTGCTATTTTTATTAAGTCTCCCTGCCCAACTTCAATTCTTCAGGAACACAGAATGGAAGAGAAAAATGTCCCTGTAAAGTGTCCATGATTACCTACTTGGATTGGACATACTGAAAGTTAGTAATTCCGTGATGGGAGTACCGGCACTTTTCTTAGCTGTGTTTCCAACGTTGTAGAACCATCTCAGAGCCGATTCACAGAGGCTCCTGCTGGAAACTCACCCCATGTCACAGTTGGTCTGACTGCCACTGTCGTCAATGGGATGGAACAGACATCTGCAAAGTGTCATTTCATAGCTGGTTTTCAAGTCCTTTTTCCCCTAGCCCCTCTCCTTTAAAAACAAAAGAAAAAGCAATGGAACTGTTTCTTCATATTAAAATTTAGGCAGAAAGCCAATATTTAAAGAGCTAAAAACAGAGGGGCTCTAGTTTAACTACAAGTTAGAGATCTGAGTTCTCTACCTTCCCCTGGGGAACTGACTCTTAGGCACTTCCTTAGTACCCATACTGGTCCACGAGGCAGGGTTTAAATATCGCTTCTCATAGAGAGTGCATGATGTTCTAAGCGTACATTTCTCCAGAAAAAACAAGGTGTGGCGACCACTTCTTGGAAGATTTCTCTCTACTCTGGAGAGCAAACTTGAGCACACAGTCTACAGAGGCAGCTATCACTCTGACTCCCTCTCCATCACCTGCTGTTGGGAACAATGGCGTCATTGTCCTTGCATCTGAGCCTTGCAGAAGCCTCGTGTGATGTTTGCCAGATGGAGCACATCTCCACCACGTTCAGCTGAGGCAAATATGGATTGTCAGAGACTAACTGGTGAGTGCTTGTGGAATGTGGTCTCTGGAGGGGGGGGAACTGTTCTCTTCTCGCTTATCTCTAACCCCACAGGTGGTACAAGTTAGGGGAGTTAATCAGAATAAAGCTTTCTCATGAAAGGGAATAAGTCTAGTTACTCACTGAATCTGCTTTTCTCACCAAATCTTAATTGGCTGTTGGGCAGGGGGCAGAAAACTAATGAAGAAGGGAGGAAATGTGTCCAGGCTGAGCTTGTCAGTTAACATTGGCCTTGCGGAGACCCAGACTCTGCAATGCTTGAATGCTCGGCCCACGTGTAATTTATATTACAGTTATTGATTGCTTCTGCTACCTCAGAATTACGGAAACATTCTTGGAAGTCATCAAGCAAAAAGGTAGAGACGATTATTATAGTGCTTACACTATCCAATAGTTTGTGGTTTTCCTTTCACATAAACTTGGGGAGTTGAAACCCAAGGCCAAGTGGGAATCGTAGCCATAAAAACACGGGCATCGATTTTATTTCCTCGAACCATACTGGAGAACTTTGACTATATTATCTGCCCCCAAAGTCCACCCCCACCCCAAATTTCAACCCCAAATCCCCTTAAAGATTAACAAGCTGACAAACCTTGCTAATGTCAAAGAGAGGAAAACAGCTCCCTGCTAGCTGCCGGAAATGGACTCCAGACTTCCCCTTTCTTCAGCTGAGGACACTATGTAACTGTTCAAAAATGCGCAGGTTTCATAAAGCATGATGACTATTACAGGACTGAGACACGGGCTTCTCCTGGAGCCAGGTAGCAACATTCAGCCAATGAATCAGAGCCCAGTCTGGCGTGATGTTCAGTAAGGAGATGATTTATCGTGGGATCCAGGGGCAGCCGGCGGATATACCTCAGAGATTGGATAATCTAGACCAGCTGAGCATAGATTGTGACCCTTCTCTCTTCATCCACGTCATTTTTCCCCTGCACAGGATGGGGAGAGCAGGTCCTTGAGAGGGCATCTTGGAGGCATTCAGCATATAAAAATGTAGGCCTATCAAGAACTGGTTCCCCTCTATATGTCTTCCTGCAACTAAGGTCAGCTTGGCGAAATACCTCAGCGGAAATTAGGAATTCTGGAAATTGTAAAAGTGTCATGACATAAAGAAAGATTATTTCTTCCTTTCTGTATTTTTTGGAGGAGATATTGGATGAATTTATAGAAGATCATCCTTTATATTTATTTCAAAAGGTTATTAGTTCCATGGTGTATAATAAATATACTTTGGGCCATAAATGCTTGTTTTATTTTTGGTTCTACAGATAAATAATAATATCTTTTATTTATCTACTATAAAATAGATAATTACTTACTATTATAGCAATATACATGGTATATAATATTATTACTTTAGTAAACAAACATCTTTAAATAATACACAAATGTCATTCTAGTGGGCATGAATTATATGGATAACATTCACAAAATGGTAAAGTGTATACCTTATATTTTAAGAAATATGTCTAGACATTTTCATAAAGGAAACAAACATTATGAAATTTTCTGAGGATCTTATTTTCAGCACTTTAATGAGGCTGAACCCAGGAATCTGGGTAAACACAAGTCGAACAGTTCATTTTCCCTATTCGTTTTTACATCCTCCTTTTTCTTCTAAAAAGGAAAAAAGGAAAAGAAAAACAGTTTTGTTTTCTCTATACTCACAGAACATTTCTGACACCAGATGTGTGGGAATTTCTCCCCCACATCAACTGACTCTCCAAATTGTCATACTGACCTGGGGGTCCTTTAATTCAATTACAGTATGACACTAAGTGAGGTCAGCATCACATACTGCAAGTGGACAGTCCCACAATAATGCCCCCACTTCAGACACTAAGCACAAATCCAGGCTGTCACCTGTGCTTCTGACTGACCAGCTATACATCAGAGGTTCCCATGACTTCCTCCTCAGGTTTGAGAATTGGCTACATTGGCTAACTGAACTCAGGAAAAGAGTTGGCTACTAGACTGCTGGTTCATTAGGAAAGAATACAACTCAGGAACAACCAGATGGAATGGATGACTGGGACAAAGTATGGTGCAGGGATGGGAAGCTGCCACGCCCTGTCCAGATGTATTACTTCTTCCAGGAAGGGTTCCTCGTGGAGGCTCTACTACATAGGTAAGACCTCTGAAAGCCTAAGATTCTAACCAAGGCCTGGTCTTTCTGGGGGGATAGGGTCCACCTTGAAGCTATTAAGGAGCCAGCAGGAGTCATTAGAACAAAAGATTTTCCTGAAACCGCCCTAACAAATTAACAGCGGAGTGCAAAGCAGGAACTGAAGTAAGGGCCTCGCTAAGATTAATGACAGTATTTCATCACTGCCCCCCATTCCCTCCTTTCTGCGACTCTATAGTCACATAGCCGATAGCCATAAATATTGGTAACATTACCCCTTTTTGGAACCTAAGGGTAATTTTTGAGATATCTTCCAGGTCTAGCATTCCAGTAGGCTGGTTGACCCACTCAGGTTGGTGGCCAGAGGACTGATGCTTGCAACCTAAACCCAGGAAATAGCAGAACTTGATGACCTAATCCTCCGCCCACGAAAGTGTCTTTAAAAACCCTGTCTCCCCAATTCTCAGAGAGGCAGATTGGAGACAATTCTCTGGTTGGTCCACTTATCACGGTGTGAAATAAACATTTTCTGCCCTAGAAACCTGGCTGTCTTTGGGTCCTGGCTTCCTCCTTGGTGGAGGGCAGATGAACCTGGTTAGGAGGCACCACTCCTACACTCAAGAAATCCCAGCGAATTTAAGAATTCTGTGTCAGGAGTTATAAAAGTTCTAGTTTTGTGCCCGGAAATGGGGACAAAGGCCTACTATATATTTCTTGTTATATCATAATATCAGACTCCTATTTCCTTTAGCTTGATAGCAGAGAATGTGCTTCTCTAAATTCCACTACAGTTTTTATCACAGTGATACTCTATACTTCAGGGAAATGCTCTCTAAACAGGTTTGTCTTGATTTTTTTTTTATGTTATCAGCACTAATTTAATATCTAAACTAAATTTTTATAATTAAAATTATCTGATAGAGTTCATAATGAAATCTTATATGAAGAAAAGTACCTGACAAATTCTTCTGCAAAGAATAAAAGGACCAGGCAGTGTGAAACTATTCTTCTCGAGTAGTGGTTCTTAACCTTCTTGGGTCCTGGAAGCATTTTTATTGTAGTAGCAATGAAAATAGTTTTATGGTTGGGGGTCACCACAACATTAGGAACTGTATTATAGGGTCTTGGCATTAGGAAGGTTGAGAACCACTGTTCTTGAGCATTAAATGCTTAAAGAAACATTGGAGAAATTCATGTAGACTTTGGAGAGGAAAATTCAGTAACCCCCATATTTCTGGGTGAAATGTCATTCATTTGTGATGATAATAAAAAGAATCTCCAGATATGTAAGCATTTGTGAAGTACATTATCTGCATGCCTATCCCGAAAATGTTTTCCAAAGATCAATTCAAATGTCACAAGAAACTACAACAATTTTTAAAAACTGAGACTCAGTAATGAGGAGGTGGAATAGAAAAGTTAGAAATAAAAATTGAAATTGTTTAAATGTATAATTTTCTTAATAAATTTAAAAAATTACTACAAAACAATCTGAAAGTGCCAACAATCATTTTAAAAGGAAAGATTAAATTTTAAAATGAGAAAAATAGTAATAAGCTGCTTCTTAAATCCTATACATAAATTGGGACATGGGAAAGAGTTTTTCTAGTTTTCTTCTTCACATTGAAGGGAATCAGTAAGCTTATTTCCTACTTGAGAGTAATAATTAAAGAGCTAAAAATGCAGTTTTTAAAGAGACAAAATTAAAATGTAATGATAATTGAATTAAAAAGGATTTGTAGGATCAAATGGCAGGTCTACTTTTAGATCCCTAA
>CAUYQV010194259.1:0-26455 GCA_963574575.1 Galagoides demidoff | reverse complement strand
AACCTAGAGAAAGGATAAAAGGATACATACCAGGCTATTAACTTGGTTTTCTCTTGTGGTTGTGGTAGGAATAGAGCTGGGAGGAAGAGTCTATTTTTCTGCAAACCACTTTTGTATTGATTGATTTGTTTCAATGAACATGTTGCAGCAAAAAATAGTCAAAGAAAATTTTAAGTTAAAATTAGAATATAAGCATGAATATATAGGTTGAGATAGAAATGCACATAAATCTTCTCCTTGCCTGTAAATTATTACTCGAAAGCAATTTTTATTCTAATAGCTTTCGGATGTCGAGTTGGCAAGTATAAATCTGTAGTGGACACTTTGGGTGATAGGACAATCCATGCAAAGTTAGAAGGCTTTAATGTGTAGAGAAGGAGAAACAGCTGCCAAGGGATATGATGGGGGCATTTAGAGTGAGGGCGTACATTACAACAGGGGTGAACTGATGTGTACGATTGTGGCCACCGTGAATACATGAGAGTTGTCACTGCCCATAAAAGCCAAAACTAAGGCTAATCGTGCCCCTTTTATGAGAAAGAAAGACAAGAGAAAACTCGTCTGATTGGTTCCAAAACACACTGGAGGAGCTGACAGACTTAAAGATACCATTTCTGAAACCATAGGGTTTATTGTGAGTGACACAGCAAGAAACAGACATGGAGAAGACTGTGGAAGAGGTTCAGTGAGAGGTGGCACCCTGATATCCACCATGAGGGGATCCAGAGAGACCATGGAAATGAAATTTTTACTCTGAAGTGCAGCCTTCAATGCCCTTGTTTTCACTCCCCTCTCTCTATATCCTTGTCTTACGATGCCAAGAAGCAGAAGTCCATTCAAACCATGTCAGGTAAAAAGAGGATTCATTATAAAACACAGGACAATTACAGAACACCTAGTTGTAAGAATTACACCTGGGCCTCCCAGGAGCTGAAAAATTATTAGACACCTACTCCCTACATCTCTCACTCTTTGTCTATGTGGATCACTCTGACCTTTCTCATGTTTGCTTCTGTTTGTCTTTCTTTTGTGATTTATTTCTTCACCTATCTTGGTTTGTGCACCTGACTTCCCACGACAGTTCAATTCCGTGGCCCTTGCCAGTATCTAGGCGGCATACGCTCTCTATCTTGCAACGCAGATCAGGAGATGAGGCTCCTGATTGGCTAATGGTCAGCCAATGAGGTGGCTGGTTCCGAGGCGGGCACCTACCCATCACGTGGTCTATTCCATCCTTGGCAGAGGCGGTGAGACGCCGCAGAGTTTCTGAGCCGGTTCGCAGGCAGGTAGACAATTGTCCAACCTGTCTGGTACTTCTCTTGCCTGTTTTCCCCATTACCTGCTTTTACTTCTTTTATGTTGGGACCCCTGGTTATCCCCAAACACTGAATTTATACTTATGCCTCTTTACTTTTACTCAAGGTGTTCCCATAGCCTGGAATATTCTTCCTGTATTCTTTGCCCATGAAGTTTTTTTTTTTTTTGAGACGGAGCCTCAAGCTATCCCCCTGGGTAGAGTGCCATGGCATCACAGCTCATAGCAACCTCCAACCCCTGGGCTCAAGCGAGTCTCTTGCCTCCGCCTCCCAAGTAGCTGGGACCACAGGCGCCCGCCACAATGCCTGGCCATTTTTTGGTTGCAGCCATCATTGTTGTTTGGCGGGCGGGGCTGGGGATTCGAACCTGCCACCTTAGGTGTACATGGCTGGTGCCTTAGCCGATTGAGCCACAGGCGCCGAGCCTTGCCCATGAAGTTTTTTATCGTACTTTCACATATAGTTAAAATATTATCTCCAGTTTGTGATATACCCTAATATCTCCATTCAGAATTAGTGATTTCTTCCCTGGGGGCTACCAGAACTTGTATTTATACTTTATACCCCCTATTTTTGTGTGTCTGCATATGTTTACTTCTCTGCCCTGCTCATCTTTGTACCCTCCAACTTCCCCAGCCCTGGTGGCAGGTACTCATTAGTGTTTCTTGAACTCAGGGGCCCTATTGCTCATTGTATCGTCAATGTCTGGATTTGCCCTCCCCCAATTTGCATCATTAATGCAACAGAAAAGATTTCGCTGAACTCTATTGAATTCAGAGATGTTACCTTGCATATCTGAGATTATTTTTTCTTGTTAAGGTATAAGAAAATACAGGGACAACCATGTGTTCACACCATTTTTTCTTTTAAGAGAAAAAGAGAAATACAAAGAATAAAGAGGATTTTTCATGATTCTCAATAAGTTAGAATTATCTTAAAAATAGCATCCTGATGCCAATGAGGGGTCCTAGGGTTAGGTCTGAAGTTGGTCAGCACTTCATTTGGGCAATGTGAACAACAGTAATTTACTTTTCAGCATCTGCAGTCATTTTTGTTTATTTGCTTTGGTCTGCCTGAGTGACTGGGAGTGCCAAGTCCCTGAAGCTGAGCTCTGGCATTGTCCTCAGTGCATGCTGTCATCCCTGACTATCCTGTTTCCCTCACACTCCACATTCAACCCATCAGGGAGTCCTACCTTCAGAATACCCAGGGAATTGACCCTCTTTTGTGCCTTCCACTGTGGTCACCTAATCACCTCTTCCCCTAATTGCTGCAAAGGCTTCCTGCCCTGTCTCCAGGTGACCACCCTGTTCATCCTCACACAGCAACAAGCGACCTTTTAAAACATCTGTCAAGTCTTGGCATTCCTTTGCTCATAATCCCATTTCACTAGAATAAAATCCAGGTCTTTATCTCGGCTGAAGCCCCTCCAAACCTCTCCACACCCTCCCTAACCCTTACTGCCTGACCTCAACACCCACAACTCTCTGCCTTACTCTCCTCCAGACCTCCGTAGCTCCTGTGTCCTGAACACTGGATTTCCCTTCTAAGATTGCTGTGCCAAAGTACCCCAGATGAGGTAGCTGAAAACAACAAAAATAGATTCTCTCCCATTTTGGAGGCCAGACATCAAAAACTCTTCCTTGCCTCCTCCAACTTCCAGTGGCCCAGTCATTTCTTAGCCGAGGCAACATCACTCCATTCTCTGCTTCAGTGTCCACGTGGCCTCATTCCTCTCTGGCTGTGTGTGTGTCCTTGTGTCTTCACACAGCATTCTCCCTAGGTGTCTGTGTCCATGGGGGTCCCTTATTCTTAGAAGGGCACCAGTTATTAGATTGAGGCCCACTCTAATGGCCTCATCTTAACTTGATCACATCTGCAAAGACCCTGTTTCTAAATAAGGTCATGTTTGCTGGTGCTGGGGGCTAAGACCTCAATGTATCTTTCTTTTTGGGGCGGGGGAGACACAATCCAAGCCATGACAAACACCCAGCCAGCCCCGTCTCTCCTCAGGCATCCACAGGCCTGCTTGGCCTCAGCCTCCCAGAGTGCTAGGATTACAGGTGTGAGCCACGGTGCCCGGCCTTTATTATAAAATTTATAATTCAGCAACAGCCACATAGAAGAGATCTAAAGGGCAAGGTGAGGGGTGCGGAGCACAGAGTTCCATGTCCTCTCTGGGTGCGCCCCCTTCCAAGCATATGGCCTGCTCTGTCACCTTCTTTAGGACTTTGCCAAAATGTATCTTCTCACAAGGTTATGTTCTCAGTGGAGTCTATTCCCATCTCCCCCCTCCTCTGCACCATCTTTTAATCCCTCTTAAGCTGCTTCTTTTTTTCCTTTTTAAAAAGTACATATTATTTCCCAACATAGTGGATACATTGCCTATTTATTATGCCTGTATTTATAAACAGAGGCATAATATATGGCCAGACCAGGCAATGCATTTTCATCATGCCTGTATTTAACTGTTTGTCCCTACTCCTGATATTGAGGAATGGAGTAAATTTTCAGCTGTCATTCCTGGATACAACCATTTCCTACCACACTGCCTGGCACATAGACACTCAATACTTTGTAGAATTAATTGATTTTTTTTAATTTTTTCAAAGGACAAAGTAAATGTGTATTTTTTGACAGCCCACTATTTTCTAGCAGTATTGTCTGTTAAAAAAAAAGAAAGTTAAATTCCAGGCTGATGCCATATGCTTAATCACATATGGCGTATGATTAAGACTTACGTAAACCTTTTCTTAGGCCATATTTCCTTACATTTATTATTTGTTCTGGGTGCTTTAAGAAATGGCAACCCACGTAGTTACATTTCTCAATCCTAGAGTTAGGACAAAGTATATAATAGTCTTGGGATGTGGTTTCAATTAGCATAGCAGACCTCATACATACTTTCTTCCTGGCATCCAGATTAAAGAAGCTGTTTTCACTTTCTAACCCAGTTTTCTCTCTCTCTCTCTCTTTTTTTTTTCCCTAAAAACATCTATGGTATCCACAATATGTTGGTAGGTTAAAAAAGCAAGTCATCAAACAGAATCTACATTATTATTCCATTTTTGTAGATTCAAAATCAATGTGGATATATATTACATATGCTTTTTTGTGAAAAGGGAGAAGTCTGGAAGTGTACAAATCAAATATGGCATGGAGAAAGACTTTAATTTTATATTGTTTGGAATTTTAATGCACAGGTATTACTTTGGTAATCAAAGATTAAGATGCAAATAAAAACTGAAAACAACTTCCTTGAGAGAGTGAGTTTTCCAGGGCGCATAGAACGAAGGCTGTTGGACACTGAAAGCAGCGTGTTCTGATGGGAGGGACCTGAACAAGAAAGTTTGTGCTTTTCTATTTACTGTCCTGGAAACTAATCCTTAACCCAAACACAGATTTCAGACTTGTTTTTACAATGAGAGGAGAAAGCCTGGAAGAACGTCCAAATACAGAACCAACTCTTCATCATGGGGTGGGACTATGGGTGATTTTTGTTGTGTATTTTGTTTTCATTTTTGCTCTTTACTGTATTAAAATCATGTATCTGGGTGCGTGTTGTTGACCAAGGACAGGAATGTTGTGGTCCTGTGTCCCTACTCTCCAGGCCCAGAGAGGTCCCTGCCTGAGTGGCCGCCCCCCAGGACAGGCTGCAGACGCAAAGCTCAGAGCGTTTAGAGGTCTGACGTTCTGCAATCTCAGGACTGAGGAAGATCTTCCTAACACAGAGAGGAAGGAGCTAAACTGTGGGGTTGCCCCCTGACCCCTACCTCCGCTGGCTTCATAAATTCCTCCCAAAGAGTCCTGGAGAAGGAAGTGAGGTGCAAAGGCCTGGCTGTGGCGACTCTTGAAATAGCAGGAGCCAGACCCTGGAAGCATTTGTTGTTCAGTCTTTCTAATTCCACGTGGGCAATATGGTTGGCAAGCTGGTTAGTTGCCAGTGTCTTTAGCCTAGTGCTTTTGGCAGGATATACTCTGGGTTTGATATGGAAACTGCAGCTTCCCTGGCCCCACCTACAGTCTATTTCAGCAGTTCACGCTATGGGCCTGGGAATATGAATTTTCCAACATGTGTTCTCTGACATTGGTAATATTCTAGTACCAACTATCTTGAGTTAGCATCAGACATTACACGTTTAAGGACCCTGGCCCAGAAAACTGCCTTCGCTTCAGATGCCAGTCACAAGTCTCAGCTCCCTAGGCCACCTGAACTTCTGTCTAACTTGGGTACACGTTCAAAGTTCCTGTGGCCCCAAGACCCCTGGGTTTGGTGATTTACTACAATGACTCAAAGACGTCAAGAAAGCCCTATAGTTACAATTACAGCTTTTTAATAAAATTGATTAATTACTATTTTTCAGACAGAGTCTTACTTTGTTATCCTTAGTAGAGTGCTGTGGTGTCACAGTTCACAGCAACCTTAATCCCTTGGGCTCAAGCGATTCTGTTGCCTCAGCCTCACAAGTAGCTGGGACTCCAGGTGCCCACCACAATGCCCACCTATTTTTAGAGATGGGCTCTTACTCTTGCTGAGGCTGGTCTTGAACTCCTGAGCTCAAGCAATCCACCTGCCTCAGCCTCCCAGAGTGCTAGGATTACAGGTGTGAGCCACTGTGCCCGGTCTTTATTATAAAATTTATAATTCAACAACAGCCAAATAGATCTAAAGGGCAACGTGAGGGGTGCGGAGCACAGAGTTCCATGTCCTCACTGGGTGCGCCCCCTTCCGAGCACATGAATGTGTTCACCAACCCAGAAGCTCCCTGAACTTTGCTTTCAAGAGTTTTTATTACATAGGCATGATCAAATAAATCATTGGCCCTTGGTGGTTGAACTTAATTTCTAGCCCTTCTCCTCTTCCTGGAACTTGAGAATTGGGGCTAAAAGCCCCAATCCTCTAATCCAGTGTTTTCAACCTTTTTTTTTTAAATCTCACAGCACACTTGAACTTTTAGTTAAACTTCCACAGCACACTTAAATTATGTTGACCAAAAAAAAAAGATTAGAAAAAAAATTTACTCACTGTGCTTTGAACTTCTTTTGAAAATAACTTAATTAATGACCTTTAAAAGTTTTTAACACCAGTTGAAAATCACCACTCTAATCTCAGGCTTGGTCTTTCTGTTGTGGCGAGATCTTGCCTGAGACAAACGCAGGGTCCACTATTTCCAGTTTCTATTTATGCTTTCATTACAAAATGCCTTGGGCTGTGTAATATAGAAGTAATAGAAATTTATTTTGTATAATTCAGTAGGTGGGGAAGTCCAAGATGAATGTGCCAGCAGATTCAGTGTCTGATGGCAGGTGGTGCTGCTCTCTGCCTCCAACAAGGTGCCTTGTTGCTGCACCCTCCAGCCGGGACTAAAGTTAAGTTCTCACATGGCAAAGGCAAAAGGGCCGAGAGCCTAGCTAGTTTCCTTGAGCTTTTTTATAAGGGTACCCATCCTATTCTTAAGGGTGGAGCCCTCATGACTTAATCACCTCCAAAAGGCCCTCCCAACTTAATACTATCACACTGAATTTCAGGTTTCAACATATGAAGTTTGGGGAGACACGTTCAAGACTTAGCACCCACCAAGAGTTACCTTATTAGCATAAACTTAAGTATGGTTTGAAGGGACCTCCTTACTTATCACAAAATATGCACCCTACCAAGGGTGACAAAAAACAACAACAAAAAAACCCCCTAGAAAATATGCTCCTATCCCTTAGGAAATACAAAAGTGTTAAGAGAACTGAGGATAAAGACCAAATCTATGCTTTTATTGTACCACGACCCTCAGGTGATTCTGATGCACATCATTGGCACCATCCGCACCATTTTGGTGAGTATTTTATTTTTGATGTAGACTGCTTCCTGCACTATAATGTTCTTCCCTTCTCTTCCCTCCAATAAAGTCCTCCAAGGGACAGGTATTCTCCCCTCATCTCCCATTCTCCCAAGCCCCCTCTTCTCGGTGTCTCTCAGAACAGTAATCATTTGTAACATTCTCTGACTCCTTGCATAGTGGTTGTGATCATCCTTAACTCTTCTGTGTGCCTGCCTCCTGTCTCTTCTCCCCAGTTCACTGAGGACCCTGCTTTGTGTTTCTTTTTCTTTCTTTTTTTTTTTTTTGCAGTTTTTGGCCGGGGCTGGGTTTGAACCCGCCACCTCCAGCACATGGGGCTGGCGCCCTACTCCTTGAGCCACAGGCGCCGCCCTGCTTTGTATTTCTTTAATGGATCCTGATGCCAGGTTTAGTATATTGTACAGCATATATTCAAAGGAAGATCTCAATAAATGGTTAACAGGAATGAGTGATGGTAGGAATGCTGGGCCTAATATAGGAAGAAGTCACAGCTGGCTTGTGTATAATTTAGACATAAATTCTTGCCAACCACCTGAGTGAATCCAACACTGAGATCAAATTCCTTACTGAATGTCTAAGCAGAACTTTTGCTTCAGAGTGACCATAGTTAACTACCAGGCAACCAACTTTGTATAGTCGTTAAATGAGCAGTAGACTTGAAGCCAGGGGAGCTCCATGCACAGCCTGACTCTGGTTCTTTCTAACCGAGAGGCCTTGGAACAACATGCTCACTGTCTTAGGGTAAGTTGTTTGCTTAATGTTTGTGCACTAGCCATTTAACCACCTTTCACTGAGAATCTAGATGTCAAGTGCTGTAACGAAAATCGGTCAATATTTTAAGCAAAATTTCACAAAAGAATCGAGTTTTTAAATTAATAAAATAGTTTGTAAGTAAAACGGTAGCAGGGGAAATTGCCTCAGGAAACATGAAAATGCAAAGAAGCATTTGGGGTGACTTTTCTGGCAAAAAATTACAATGCAAATACAAAAGGCTTCCCATGTGGCTTAGTGAAACTATACCTTAGAAATTTAGTTAAAGTAACCCGTTCTCTATGCTTTATACATTATCTCACTTAATTAGCACAACACCACCTTAAAGTTGATAATCATCTTCCCAATTTGTAATTTTAGAGATGAAAATGATCACATTTCTGTGTTCTTCTTGGCAATTGCATCTTCCAGTCTCCAGACCTCCTTCCCAGGATTCTTGAGCTCTGAATTCTGGGGCACAGTTATGATTATTAATCTTGTATGGCATCTGAGACCTCCCGAGTCCATCAAGGGGAAATCAAGCTTGAATGAGATTTTAAGAGTTGGAAGGATCTTGCGAGATGGTCTAATTCACCTGCATTCAAATGAGGACTCAGAGCCAAGATCCCCATTTGGAAATGGGCAGAGATGTTTCCCGAATCCCTCCTTTGCCTCACTCTAGGCCTCTCTTGCTTTGGGCTTCACCTGGGCCTGGGGTGGACAGTCACGGAGAGTGCTGGCAGATCCATGACATTTGTAAAGGCTGACAGCCCTGGTGTCCACTCAGACACTAAGGCCTACGGCCATCAACCATGGTCCCCGCCTCCTGTCTTCATGCGACTCTGACACCCAAAGTTGTTTCCTAACTGATTTTTCCGTTTGTAGATCAGACTAATCCACACAAAAAAAACCTGTGCATACTGCAGGGCAGGAAGGGGAGTGGAAAATGTCCATGCATCTGTCAGATGGAACTCTTGAATGCTCCTGCCCTGGATCTAAGTTATAAGGTTCCCAGTGAAAACCAAGGGTTTCTTTTCAACTCTACCAGCTGGTAGGCCTAGAAGAGCAGAGCTGAAAAAAAGTGTTGGGGCTAAACTACTGCTTGGCTTAACAAAATAAAGACACAATGTTTAGCTCCCACTTTTAAATGTATAAGCATTTGTCGTTATGTTAAAAAACCAAATCCGGTGAGAAGTGTAGTTACACAGGGCTAGTTTGGATAGACCATACCACTTCCCCCCACTCCCAGGACAAAAACCTGCCAACAACAACAAGAATTCTACAGCAGGAATGCATTCTGGATTTCTAATCTGAATATTTACCCATGATGATTTTTTTTTTCTTTCCACAGCATTCCCATCCCCGATAAACATACATTTAAAATCAAGGCCCTAAATCCCTTAAGTAAAACCCGTTTCATGAGTCACACTCTTCATCCAATTCAAGCTTACTGGCTTGAAGAAAAAACAACGGCTGACTATAATCTGAGCTCACAAGTGAAGCCCTTGACTCCAGTTGACTCACCAAAGCCTGATTTTATGAACAACAAAATGTATCCTTTTGTGTGTGGGCTCTCACAGGGGAGACTGGATAATGCAAATGTTTATTCCGCTTGGGCTTTGGAAGTCATCAAGTGACCTGTGTGTTGTGTTAGCAGCAGATTCCTCCACCAGATTAAGTTTGATATAATCTAATGTTAGAAATCATTTTGCCTTCCCAGGGGTGCCCAGGTCACAAGCAGGAGAAGGGGACATAAGGGGCAACAGGAGGAAACATCCCTGCACAGTGAGGACTGAGCGTCTGCTTCCTAGTAGGACCGTCAGGATTCTGAAAAGCATGGTTTTTGTGTTGAACTGAATTTTGCCTCAGGCTTGTCCTGTTGCTAAGAAATAAGAGATTCTCTATCTGTAACAGGCACCGGAGAAATATAAACTGTACATTTGCTTCAGGGCTTTTCCTCAACTATCTGTGCCTGGACAAACACAAAACTGCATTTCTTGGACTCCCGCCCATTTGGAGTGGGGAAGCATCCTGCTCCATTGGCAAGACATCAACCGGAGTCTACAGGAGAATGAACAAAAAGAATGGCCTCTTATCCACGTCTGGAGAAAAATTGTGCACAGGATTTGAGGTCTGCTGCACACCACCGGGAGAACGCCTCATCAGTAAGGGTAAGAGAGCTTTCCCTGCCCTTCTCGTGGTGTTACCTCCACAGCCCAAGTGTCATCCACCCTTTAGAAATCAACTGAAGCCTTGGCTAAGAGCCAACAAGAACGTAGACAAACAGATCCTCATTTTTGACCAAAATGGTGGAACTTTTAAAGAATCCTGATTTCATTACAATCTGAATACTGAGAGGTCCCCCACCGCTGAATGGGCATGTCTGGGTGCTCAGTGAAGCCAGGGGTTGCCAGACTTCCAAAGTCTTCAGAGCGTGGCTGGAGAGGTAGGGAGTCTTCAGAGCATGGCAGGAGAGGTAGGAGGTCTTCAGAGCATGGCAGAAGAGGTAGGAAGTCTTCAGAGCATGGCAGGAGAGGTAGGGAGTCTTCAGAGCATGGCAGGAGAGGTAGGAGGTCTTCAGAGCATGGCAGAAGAGGTAGGAAGTTTTCAGAGCATGGCAGGAGAGGTAGGAAGTCTTCAGAATGTGACCGGAGAGGTAGGAAGTCTTCAGAGCATGGCAGGAGAGGTAGGAGGTCTTCAGAGCATGGCAGGAGAGGTAGGAGGTCTTCAGAGCATGGCAGGAGAGGTAGGGAGTCTTCAGAGCATGGCAGGAGAGGTAGGAAGTCTTCAGAGTGTGGCTGGAAAGGTAGGGAGTCTTCAGAGTGTGGCTAGAGAGTTAGGGAGTCTTCAGAGTGTGGCTGGAGAGGTAGGCTGCTGGAGTGAAGCACCAGGGGGCATGGACGGGGTTTGGGGAGCACAGGCGGGTCCTGCCACATGCACTCAAATTCAATTCAAACCAAATAGCAGCAGCAACAGCAGTAGCAGCAGCAATGACATTGTTCTAACCATTCTGTATGTGGCCCCCACTGAGAATTCAGACAAATTCAGGTCGTGTTAGAGGTAGACAGAGCAAATCTGGTTACTGGAGGATTCCCACATATTTTATGTCTTCTGACTTCATTAGCCCCATGTTCTGCCCACACCAGTCATTAACCAGGTTCAGTGGCTGCTCACTGTCAGGTGGTAAAATAGAACTGATGGCCAGTCCAACTCCAGTGTGACCCTCGCATGTTCAACACCTCAGGCCTTGTACTACATACCAGGATTCATGCAATCTTCTCAAGAAGCATGTTAAGTTGGCACTTTTAGTAACCCAGCCTTATAGATGAGCAAGTTTTCTTACCAAAGATCAGGAAGGGAGGTGATCTGTTCAAGGTCACGCAGCCAGTGCCTGGGAGGGCTGCAACTTCACTCCAACAAGATGGGCTCCAGGCCTTGTGTTCTGAACCAGCAATGTGGGCATGAGTTTCCTATTCCTTGCATCATTCACAGAATGTACAGTGATGCTCCCAGTTTAGCCCTTGCTGAGTATTTCTGGCACCCAAGAGGTGGCTCCATAGCTAGACTTCCTGAGAGCACCATTTGATGTTCTTCCAAGAAGGAAAGGCTGAGCTGTTGTAGTATTTTACAGCCACTGGATAGTGGGTCCTTGAAGGCAGGATCCAGGCAAGTTGCTTAATAAATACTGGTCAAATTATAGGACTGTTTTCCCCCCTGGAAATAGGGGTCATCGCTCATCTTCTGGGGGAGTCATAGAATCTTCTTTGGAACTTTCACTGTGAGGTAGAAGTACTTGAAGGTGGCCATGCCAGAGCACGTTGAAAGAGAAGAGGCGCCTTCCCCAGGCTGGGCTGGTAAAGCCACACTTTGACCCAGAAGCTGACTTCACCTAAGCACTCACTTTGAAGCTGGGGGAAGAACTGGGGCAGAGATGATGAAGGTCCTGAAAATCCAAGATTATCCCTCCCTTTTCTCTAAAGTCCAGAGGAAGAGAACTATGGGCTCTCTTGACCTCAGAGGCGTGCCGAATTGAATGAATTCTGAATAATCTAAGAATGAGAACAAGCACACAAATGTGGGAAACAGAAAGTGCGTTTCCCTGCACCTTCTGCAGTCTCAGCTTTGCAGGTCATAGAAGCTCGGTGGAAACAAACTCAGAAATATTTACTTACTTTAGCAGGCAAAACCCTTGGTACTCATCAATATTTTAACCAAGAGGTCACAAAAAGAATCCAGTGTTTAAATTAATAAAATATTTTGTAACTAAAACACTAGCAGGGGAAATTGCTTCAGGAAACAAGAAAATGCAAAGGAGCATTTGCAGTGACTTCTCTGGCACAAAAAAAAAAAAAAAGTACAATACAAATGCAAAAGACTTCCCATGGTGTTTCGTGAAACTGTATCTTAGGAATTTAGTTAAAGCAGCCTTTTAGAACAAAGTGAGTTTCTCCATTACTTATAAATGGCTGAAGAAGCTTCTCTGGGAGTGAAGGCATTTGAGATAAGAGCCAGAATTATCTAGGGCAGGATTGGACATAACCCCAATCCCTACAGAAAGATTCCAGGACAGTGTAATGACAAAGGTGATTGCTTACTCGGGCGTCGGCAGGTGGAAGAGACTGAAGTTTCAATAATGCAGGTGTTAGTGCTTTGTTTGCCTGTAGTGTGGTCTGGGCGACAAACACAGTTTTTCATAACTGGTGGACCTGCGTGTCTAAGTTTTCATTTTCTGCTGTTTGCACAGTGCACGACAAAGTGTCACGTCTTCCCTGGCATTGTTTGTCCCCGGTGCTGACTGATCATGAAGATTCAGTTTGGTTGACTCTGACCCCATCCTGATTCCTTGGCTTTGGAATGCCATTAGGCAGGCACTACAACTGTGCGGGAAATCCCCACCCTGGCTTTAGCCCCCACAATCTCCATTCTGGATTATTGCAACAGCTTAGCTTTGCCTGCTACATGCTTTTCTAATGACTAAGAAAGATTGCGTCACCCCTATGCTTTTGACCTAGCAGAGGCTTCCCACTAAGAGTAAAAGCCAAAGCCCTTCCAACAGCCCTGGGTAATGTACCCACCTCCCCTGCACACACTGATCTGGTGTCCTACCACGCACCCAGACCCAGCTTCCTGCACTCCAGCCACATTGCCTTCCTAGCTGTGTCTGGAGCTCCCCAGGCTTCTTCCTCCATATCCACATGGATCGTTCCCTCCCCTTCTTAAGTCTTTGCTGAAATGTCATCTTTTCTGATCATTCCATTTAATACTATAAACTGTCCCATTCCTCCCCTGCTTCCCTGTTATTTTTTAAATTTTTAAATTGTGGAGATGGTCTCAATATATCGCTCAGGCTGTTCTTGAACTCTTGGCCTCAAACAGTCCTTCCACACTGGACTTCCAAACTACTGGGATAATAGGTGTGAGGCACCATGTCCAGCCGCTGATTGCTCTTACACCCTCCTTTATTTTCTATTTTGTCCAAGATAATAATTACTCTCTAATATATTACATGAGTTATGTGTTATATTTTTTGTTTCTCTTCCCTGGAGATGTCTATTCTATGAGGGCAGGGATCTTTGTTGTATTCATCACGTCCCGAGCCCCTACCACAGTGCCTGGCACACAGTAGGTGTTCGATGAGTATTTGTTGAATGAATGAAATAAAGAACAAAACAGACCTGCACATAAGCCCCTCCCACCACCACAATCATGATACCAATTGCATTTCCTAAGAACCAGAATTATTGCTGGCCCTGTATTTTACAACTGGTGGTCATAGATTCTGACATCAAGATACTGAGGATGGTGCTGAGCTGAAGCTGCATCAAGGAAGGGAATAATACCAACATGCTGTGTAACCCTGCATGGCCTGGACTGAGCTTCACGTTTCCCTTGGTTTGTACTCCCCATCTTATTTCCCAGTATTGGGTCTTCATTATTGGCAGAGTTTCTTCTCCCTTAGCCTGGAATCTCCTTGTTTTGCTTTTCCCTTTTTGCCCTTATTTGCCTTTTCCTCTTTCCCCTTACTTCTTGTGCCAACTCAAGCCTAGGGTTTTCTTCCTTACTCATTCTGGGCCTTCCAAATGGAGCCCAAATTGTCACTCAGGCTCCACCCTCTCCTGCCTGCTCCTGCAAGCTCATTGAGCTCATCTCTTGAGGCAGGAATTAGTGCTGTAGAATGGAACCAGCAGCACATTTTGGGTCCCTTTCAATGACCTTCTGAGAAGGAACATTGGCCCTGCAATTATCAACCTTTGCTGAGTCTTTTTCTTCATTTCTGTTTTCCTAGGGTCAGCCTGGCCTTGTAAAACTACCCTGGTTAGCCCCAAGATAGAGGAGAGGGTTTCATTCATTCATTCATTCATTCAGCTAACACTTACAGAGCATAAATGAAATGCTTGGTATAGAACCAGGTCTCTATCTTTTCTTCCCCATGGGAGTTCCTATCTTCTGGAGATGACAGTGAAATACACACTAAGTTATAACACTGCACTGTGTGTGAAAGGCGGTTGTCACCTGGCTTTGGGTGCTGGCACTGCCAATAACTGTGTCTGGGACCTTGGACAGGCTGCTTAACCTCTCAATTTTCTCATCTATAAAATGAATGGAGAACCCACACTTTGCAGAGTTGATGTTTTCTATTTTCCTTTATTTTCTGCTGCTCATGGGCACTCACTCTGCTAGGTGTCGGAGAGACAGATGGAGGGCCGGGCTCTTCAGCTTGCCACTGACGGGCTCTTCCTTCTGGCTTTCAGGTCTCGGTGTGAAGTAGCTGTCCCTGAGGTGAATGCTGAGTTTTCCAGAGGCTCTTCCCTTGCCTTCTCTCCAAGTGGTGTCTGGAGCGAGTGCAGTGGTTTGCCTTCCAGGGGACATCTAGCAATTTCCACAGACATTTTTGATGATCACTCCTGGAGTTGGGGGCTAAAGATCTTACACTGCACAGGCAGCCTCTCCTATGCAGAATTACCTGGCCCAAATGGTGAGTAGGGTGGGCAGGGTGGGAGAACTCATGCAGGGCTAGTGTGATCTCTCTCAGCTCCACCAGGTACACTGACCTGCTGTTCTCCTCGCTCTCCACTGAGACCCTTACTGGCAAAAGCAGATGTCTGAATTTCAACTCTGACCTGCACCTGACCTCTTGGGTAGCTACAAAGGAGCCAGTGGAGGTGAAGAGTTGTTGGCTCAGGACCCTCCCCTGGCTCTGCTGGGCCTGTCCTACTCTGGCACAAAGACACCCAGGAATGGGGGCACCTCCTGCAGTTCCCAGTGAAGAGTAGGGTTATCAAGACCCCTTGCCTCCCCACCTTCCTCTAGTCTAGCTGAAGCCCAGTGCCACCCAGTGCCAAGATTCCTCTGGGTCTGCCTGGCTGCCCTTCCTCCTCTCCTCTCATATCCGGGAGGCCTGCTTTGCCTTCCTCCTCTGCCCCGCACACTCACCCCTCTGGCTCATATTCTTCTCCCAGAATGGCATTTTCTTCCTCTTCCCCAGACCTATGGAATGTCTGCAGGGAATGTGGGTAGGGAGTGGGATGAGAAAACACACCGATCATAGTTTCCAAATATTATTCCTGTTACATGACGGAAGTGGCCTACATTCTTGCAGACCCCCTAGCACAGGCCAAGACCACCAAATGCCTTCTGCAAGGGTTAGTGCTCCTCTCATGATAGGAACTGAGCAAAGGAAGTGACAGGGTGATAGCACGGCTGCTCCTCAGTATATGCCCCTGGACAGAATGTTCCTCTGTGTCTCCAGGGAACGCATTCTCCCCTTCCTGGAGCTAGGGCGGGGCCTGTGATGAAGTCACCTGGCTCCTTCCTAGACTTTGAGCAGTGGCAGGCAGGTTGGCACCTGTGCACTGTTTGCCTGGTTTATCTTGTTTTCTATGGGAAAAGCTGCAGCTGTTAGCTCCTAATAAAGGGTACTAACAACAGTCACCTGGTGACAGGGGTTGAGACTTCGGCCATGTGTTTCATTTAATAACAAGATCCTACTCTGCTTCTGCCAAGCTATCTTTGGGAAACATGTCCCGGGAAATCAATTGTGCTAATTTTACTGTGGCCTCCTGAAATCTTAAAGTGAGATCAGATACATGTATCTTAAGAAAATTCTGTTTTATTACATTGTAATTTCTGATTTTGGTAACTATGATTTGGCAAATTTGTTTTTATTTATCTAAGTGGCAAAATGCAATTACATGGTATTTCCCTTCCATAAATCACTTGGGGAAAAAAAAACCCTTTGGACTTTATATTCTTTTAGTGGTATTTATAATTTAAACCTCCTTCTTATATCACTTTATCTTTATGAAGGTGATAAAAAGAGCACAACAATGTTCGTTTTATTATAAATCAGAGTTTTATGAACATCGGAAATGCAAACTTGTGAACTTCTGTTCATGTTCATATGTCAACATACTTAAGTGCCAGCAGATGTTCTGTGATCAATAATACACAGTTTATATGTATTATTTTGAAGTGTCCTTGGCTGGAAATGTTGGTTGGCAATATCCAAGTTTGGGATGAATATGAATGATGATAATCAACAAGAAGGGTACTATGAATACGGAAGTTGTGGCAAGTTTTGTTTCAGCAGGGGAAGTAAAGTGGCTATTGATTTGAATTAAGTTGGTAAGCCCAACCATGATTTTAATCATACTGGTGGGTCCAATTGGGAGTTTAATAATGCTGAAATTAACCTTTGCATGGTTAGGGACATACAATCGCTAGAAATCTTGCGTGATTTTGCATAAAGTTTTTTTCCTGAAGTAAATTCACATCCAGTAAAATTGCCAAAATATCTCATTTGTGTTTGAAGTTAACAAATAAAATATACTAGTCTTTTCTTCTGATACTGGTAATGTCAACCAAGAATAGAAACCAATGCAATTTATTAAATATCTTCAATGTGGGTTGGTATTTCATCTGAGATTAATGGTTCCCATTCCTGAGTGCTATTAAATCACTGAGAGAACTTAAAAAACACTGGGTGCAATGGCTCATGCCTGTTATGTTAGCACTTTGGGAGGCTGAGCTAGAGGATTCCTTGAGCTCAGGAGTTTGAGACCAGCCTGAGCAAGAGTGAGACCCTGTCTCTACTAAAAATAGGAAAATTATCCAGGCGTTGTGACAGGCAACTAGGTAAGAGGAGCACTTAAACTCAGGAGTATGAGGTTGCTGTGAGTTAGGCTGAGGCCATGGCAGTCTACTCTGGGCAACAGAGTGAGACTATGTCTCAAAAATTAATAAATTAAAAAAAATCACCAAATCAATGGAATCAGTCACAGTAGGGGTGGGTCCTGGGCATTAATATTTAGAAAAAACAAACAGATGTATTTATTTATTTTTTAATTATGAAACCATTTTACAGATTTTTTTTTAAAGCCACGGGGGCCTCACTCAAAATAGATGTTTTTACTATGCATCTGTGGATTACAAATTCTGACAAATTATCTTTTTAAGGAAAGCTTTAAGTAGTTCAACTAGTTCACAATCAAATCAATTTCTATTATAGTTTTATTTTAGCTAAAGTGCAGGTAGTCTTTTTTGATAAATTAATCTGTATAAGATCAAAGGAGGGTGTACCTTTTTAGTGGGCCCAGAGTAGTCACAAAAACAGGCAAACTTCATTATGGCACGTGGAAATATTTGAGTTGATCCATCCATTGAGTTGGCGAGGATGTGTGCTCGCAGTGAGCCCTTTCTCCTTTCTCCTTGTGAAGATGGAGTCATTTCTGAAGAAGTCCTTGAAAGCTTGAGTCTAAGGACTCAGGGTTTGAATCTCAGCCCAGTTCTTCTTGATCCTGACCCAGGGCTGTGTGGGGTTCATAGGTCCCCAGGATTGCCTGCAAGTTAGCCTCTTGGGCCGTACCCAGACCACAGAATCCTGACTCTTCACTGTAACAAGATTGCCAGGGGATTCTGTGCAGACCTGGAGCAATTCAGTGGACCCCTCTGACCCTTACATTCCATGTCGTAGCAATGGGGGATTCTAGTATCCCCTCTGCTTCTCAACAGGGTGTTTTTGGGGTCTAACTGCATGCTTTTAAGGCATATTTGTGTTTTAGAAAATATTTTAATTTAAAATTTTTTTATTTATTTTACTTTGGTAGCCATGGGGTTTCACTATGTTGCCCAGGCTGGTCTCAAACTCTTGCCTCAGCCTCCCTAAGTGCTGGGATTATAAGCATGAGGTACCATGCCTGGCCTCACTTTTTTTAAATTGTAGTAAAATATGCATAATAAAATTTACCATTTTGACTATTTTAATTGTGCGGTTTAGGGACATACGCATTGTTATGCAACCATCACCTTCATCCATCTCCAGAACTTTCTTTCTTCCCAAATTGAAACTCCATACCCATTAAATTTTAACTCCCCATTCTCCCCTACACCCTGGCCCTGGGAACAACTATTTTACTTGTGCCTCTATGAGTTTGACTATTTTAGGTACCTTACATAGGTGGGATCATACAATATTTGCCTGTTTGTGACTGACTTATTTCACTTAGCATGACGTTCTCAAGTTTATCCACGTTGTAGCAATGTGTCAGAATGTTATTCGTTTTTGAAGCTTAGTAATCTTCCATTATATGTATATACCACCTTTTGTCTATCCATCTTTTGAGGGAATTTGGGTTGTTTCTACCTTTTGGTTATTTTGAAAATGCTTATTTGAACATGGGCACTACAAACATCTGTGTGTTTTAATTCAAGAAGTAGAATCGCTGCATCGTATGATAATTAATTTTTTGAGGAATTGCATACCATTTCCCACGGTAGCAGCACCATTTTATATTTTCACCACAAAATGCTCAAGAATTTCTCCACATTCCCACCCATACCTATTATTTTCTTTCTTTCTTTCTTTTTTTAAATAATAGTCATCCTACTGGATGTGAAGGGGTATCCCCTTGTAGTTCTGATTTTCATTTCTCTAATGATTAGTGATGTTGAGCATCTTTTCATATGTACATTTGTTGCAAAATATTGTAAACCGTGTATGCTGTTGCAATTTTAAGATTATTAGATTGAATTCTGGAAGTACTAATGACATTGTTTAAGAAATCTTACAATTTATACTTTTATAATTAAGAGTAAATTAGCCAGATTTTCTTCTGGAGCCTAAATGAGCTACAAATAACATCTGAGAGTTGAATCTTACAGTCTGAAAATACTATTGTATTTGCCTTGGTTTCCTCATCCATAAAATGAAGGAAATAATCCTACCTCATAGAGCAGTTTTAAGGATTAAGTGAGATAATACATGTACAGTACTTAAGGAGTATATAGGAAACCTTGCTGCTATTTGCTCTTGTTTTATTTTATTTTATTTTTAGACACAGAGTCTCACTTTGTTGCCCTTGGTAGAGTGCTGTTGTGTCACAGTTCACAGCAACTTCCAGCTCTTGGCTTAGGCAATTCTCTTGCCTCAGCCTACCAAGTAGCTGGGACTACAGGTGCTGCCACAACACCCGGCTATTTTTTTGTTGCAGTTTGGCCTAAGCTGGGTTCAAACCCACCATCCTTGGTGTATGGGGCCAGCGCCCTACTCACTGAGCCACAGGCACCGCCCTATTTGCTCTTATTGTACAAGGATGCGGGGTGGGGCCATTACCTGATGATTCTGAGGAGAGGAGAAACCTGAGATGGATAATGTAGAATGCATGGGATGGTAAGAGGCAGAGGAAGGAGAAGAGAGTTTCCAGAAACTGAGGCCAGTCAGTGCATTTGTGAGCCGTCCAGGGAGCATTTGGTGAACTTGTTCATGGCAGTGGAGGGCAAGGGAAGATAAGGCTGTAAAGGTAGGTTGGGACCAGATGGTAGGGGCAAAGAGGGTGAGTTCACCAGGCAGTGTGGGCTTCTAAAGGCAGTGGGGAACCACTGAAGGTTCTGTATTGGGACAGATGATCAAAGCCAGCCTGCATTATTTGTTCTTCCCAGGCCAATATGATCCTCAAGCCATAATAGCAGTACTCCTTACCCAGGCTTTGATCTTGACCAATGCCGCTGTTTACCTTTTAGGGAGTACCTTAGGTATTTACAAAGTACCATGTAATCAGTTTCATTAGTCCAGAGATAAGATTAATTAGATGTTTGAGGCAAGCCAGGACTGGAATTGGCTTTGAAAAACTCAAGCATTAAAGGAACCAGCGCTGGAGGCTCAGATGGTAATTCTTTTTCAAATCTGGGGACTGTGACCTCTTTAGTAATATTTTCAGTATGCAGAATACTATACCAAGAGTTCCTCCAAATGGAAACCTGGTTCCTTCCTTCAAGAAGAGTACGGCCTCATCCAGGAGAAGTGGGAGTGCTAGGAAACAGAATGGGGTACAGGCATACCTTGTTTTGTCACACTTAGTTTTATTGTGTAACTAGCCCTCATTAAACAAATTTCAGTGACCCCTATATGATCCTCTCTCTTAACTAACTACTTGACCTTTTGAGTTGTTTCCCAGAAATGGTAGATTTTCTATAGGACAAAGGAGCTGAGATTCTGAAGGCCCCAGGGCAGACTTCCTGATGCCCCAGTTTACCGTCCCCCCCAACCTGCTGCAATGCACGTAGCCCCTTGGTAGTTACACACCACCACCTGCCCCAAGGCACCTGACCCCGCCTTTAAAATCTCAGGATCTCTGTTCCTCAGAGACAGATTTCAAGCAGCTTCTCCTGATAAGATATCTGTCATAATAAAAATTCCTTTCTTCCTTGACAATTCTCACCAACAATTGGATCTTTGTTTGAGGAACAATTAGACCTAGACAGGAACCTCCTGTGGTTTCAACAACAATTGCTCCTCACAGAAATGGTATTTTTCACAAATTGAAGATTTGTGGCAACCCTGTGGTTTAGCAAGGATATCTGTACCATTTTCCTGACAGCAGATGCTTGCTTTGTGTCTCTGTCACATTTTCGTAATTCTTACAATATTTCACACTTTAAAAATTATCATTATACCTCTTACTATGATCTGTGGTCAGTGATCATTGATGATACTTGACATTGAACATTGATGATATTATAATTATTTTGGGACACCCTGAAGTGTGTCAAACTAAGTCCATCAAGGATGTGTATGTTCTGACCTTTCCACTAACGAGCTGCTACCTGCTTATTTCCATCTCCTTGGGCCTCCCTTTTCCCTGAGAAATAGCAATATTGAAATTTGGCCAATTAATAAGCCTACAGTGTCTCCTAAGTGTTTAAGTGGAAGGAAGAGTTACATATTCCTCACTTTAAGTCAAAAGCCAGAAATGACAAAGCTTAGTAAGGAAGCCATGTCAAAAGCCAAGATAGGCCAAAAGCTGGGTCCCTTGCACCTAACAATTAGCCAAGTTGTAAATACAAAGGAAAAGTTCTTGAAGAAAATTAGAAGTGCTACTCCAGTGAACACATGAATGATGAGAAAGTTAAATAGCCTTCTGCTGATGTGGAGAAAACGTCAGTGATCTGGAGAGAAGATTAAACCAGCCACAATATTCCCTTAAGCCAAAGCCTAACCCAGAGCAAGAGCCAAACTCTCCTCCATGTTACAAAAGCTGAGAGGGGTGAAGCTCCTATAGAAGAAAAGTTTGAAGCTAGCAGGGGTTTGTTCATGAGGTTTAAGGAAAGCAGCTGTCTCCATAACACAAAAGTTCAAGCCTGAGAGCCAGTGCTGATGGAGAAGCTGCAGCAAGTCACCCAGAAGATCTAGCTAAGATTACTGATGAAGGCGACTACACTAAACAACAGATTTCCCATGCAGGCAAAACAGCCTTCTATTGGAAGAAGATGCCATCTGGGATTTTCATAGCTACGGAAGAGAAGTAATGCCTGGCTTCAAAGTTTCAGAGGACAGGCTAACCTTTCTTGTTAGGGGCCAGTGTGGCTGGTGACATTAAGTTGAAGCTAAAGCTCATTTACTATTCTGAAAATCCTAGGGCCTTTAAGAATTATGCTAAATCTGCCCTGCCTGTGCTCTATAAATGGACCAAGAAAGGCTGTATAATATCCTATCTGTTGGAAGATGCTTTAATGAATACTTTAAGCCTACTGCTGAGATCTGCTCAGAAAAAAAGAGATTCTTTTCAAAATAACTTTCCATTGACAGTGCATCTGGCCATGCAAGAGCTCTGATGGAGATGTACAAGGAGATTAATGTATTTTATTTATTTAGAGTCTCACTTGGTCACCCTTGGTAGAGTGCCATGGCGTCTCAGCTCACAGCAACCTCAAACTCTTATGCTCAACAGATTCTCTTGTCTCATCCTCCTAAGTAGCTGGCACCTGCCACAACTCCATTTATTTTTAATTGAGGGATTTCCCCCTCCTTTTTGTGTGTGTGTGTGTGTGTGTGTGTGTTGCAGTTTGGCCGGGGCCAGGTTCGAACTTGCCACCCTTGGTATATGGGGCGGGTGCCCCCTCAACACCAGCTATTTTTTAGAGATGGGGTCTCACTCTGGCTCAGGCTGGTCTCAAACCTGTGAGCTCAGGCAATCCACCTGCCTCGGCCTCCCAAGTGCTGGGATTACAGGCGTGAGCCACCACGCCTGGCCTGAGATTAATGTTTTTGCATGTGCTAACCCAGCATCCATTTTACAGCCCATGAACCAAGAAGTAGTTCTGACTTTCAAGTCTTAAGAAATACATTTCATAAAGTTATAGATGCCACAAGTAGTGATCTCTCTGATGGATTTAAGCCAAGACAATTGAAAACCTACTGGAAAGGATTCATCATTGTAGATAGCATTAAGAAACTTCAAGATTCATGGGAGGACATAAGAATATTAATATGAACAGGAGTTTGGTAGTAATTGATTCCAACCTTCATGGATGACTTTGAGGAACTAAAGACTTCAATAGAGGAAGTAACTGCAGACAGGGTGGAAACAGTAAGAGAACTAGCATTAGAGTTGGAGCCTGAAGGTGGAACTGAATTGTCACAATCTCATGATGAAACTTGAACAGGTGAGGAGTTGGTTCTTATAAATGAGTGAAGAAATTAGGAGATCTTGAGAAAGCAGGAATCGACTCCTGCTGAAGATGCTATGAACACTATTGAAATGAAAACAAAAGATTTAGAAAATTCCATGATCTTAGTGGATAAGCAACAGTAGGGTCTGAGAAGATTGACTCCAATTTTCAAAGACCCTCTACTGTGGGTAAAATGCTATTAAATAACAAACCTTCACATGCTATATGGAGAAATTTTTGTGAAAGGAAGAGTCAATCGATGTGGCAAACTTCACTGTTGTCTTATTTTAAGAAATTTCCACAGCTACCTCGCCCTTCAGTAACCCACCCTGTTCAGTCAGCAGCCATCAACATCAAGGCAAAACCCTCTATCAGCAAAAAGATTTCAATTCACTGAAGGCTCAAATGATTGGTAGTATTTCTAGCAAAAAAAAAAAAAATACTTTTTAACTAAGGTGTGCACTTTTTTTTTTTTTTTTTTAGACCTAATGCTATTGTGCACTTAACAGACCAGAGCATAGTGTAAACACAACTTTTATATGCACTGGGAAACCAAAATATCCATGTGACTCACTTTATCATAGTGGTCTGGAATTGAACCCGCTATATCTCTGTGGTATGCTTGTATTTTCAAATATGTTCGATATAGTACTTATGAAAAATGCTGGGATTGAAAGTAGGAATGTGGTCTGAGGGAGGCCTGGAGACATCTTTTATCTCACTATATTTTAGCAGAATTGGCAAAGAACACTTGATAAATTGTCAAACTTTTCTTCTGTCTTTAATGGAAATATGTGCATAGTACCAGTGAATTTCTCTTATGTTAACACGAACTTTTTAGTTCTCCTAAACTAGATGGGAGAACAATAAGCAACCATGGCAGGTATTTACATTTCCATTGAGAAGAGTTATGCCCGTACCAAAGGACTTCCAGGAGTGACTAATTCAAAGACCATTTCTGTAAAAGGCACTTTTTGGGTATAAAACTTACACTCTGGTAGATGTTGCTCAGGATTCAATTAGAAAACCGGAGACCATTTTAGGTACTTCATGTAGGAAGGGATTTAACAGAAGTAGTTAGATGTTCACAAAAAGAAAAGGTGAAAAGGCTGGAGGTGCAGAAGTCAGGGAGGCACTGCTGGCTTTCAGGTTCACCACTGCAGTGTTTACTACAAGAAATTGCTGCAACCACCTAGGTGAGAAAAACAACAGGAAACGGCCACCCATGGTCACAGCTGGTCACAGGCCCTGCAGTACACAGGCTGATAACGAGCAAGGGAAAAGTTGGAAATTGCTGTGAAACTCACACCTGCTGAAGCCTAAGCTTCCAAATCTTGGGCAATGGCATGTCATTGGACAAACGTACTTCTTATCAAGAGCTAAGAAAAGAATGGCGTCTGGAGTATATATAGAGTTACCAGGCTCCCAGTCCTGGATGTAGGAAAGAGCATTGGAAGGGGTAGAGGGTGAATGTTGTTGCCAAAAAATAAAAATCCAAAGAAGCATGAAATAATACTCCCATTTTACAGATAAGGAAATTAAAGTGTGGGACTCAAATAACTTGTCCAAAGTTACGTTGTATGAGACTATGGTCTGTCTGATTTATCTGGTTCCAGGGGTAGAGGTTTTTTTTTTTTTGTTTTTTGTTTTTTTGCAGTTTTTGGCCAGGGCTGGGTTTGAACCCACCACTTCTGGTATATGGGGCCAGTGCCCTACTCCTTGAGCCATAGGTGCTGCCCCCAGAGGTAGAGCTTTTAACACTTAATTATATTGAGATCTGTCTGTCACATGGCAAATAGCCCCCAAATATAATTGGCTTTCTCAACTTTCATGAACTCCCATTAGCTCACATTCTATGAGGCTATATAATTTAAAATACAACTGTTAAAAAAGGATTATTTTGTCAGCTTCTTATTTGATAGTATTTGCTAACCTTTTCACTCTTTCCAATCCTATGTTGTCCAACATAACGATTTTTTTAAACAAAAATAAACAAAAACACTTTACTTATTTTATGTAGTCTAAAATAGATAATAAAATCATCAGTTAAGTTCGTATTTATGAACTCTTTTAAAACTATAGGATAATTACAAGTAGTCCTCCAACCTTTGTCCAGCCCCAAATAAATAACAGCTGGTGGGGTTTTTAAATTTTCTGCAGGTGGCAGAAAAATTAGATTGGAAAGGGCTAAACTCCACCCAAGAAAATGTGATCTAGTTAGTGCTTATTGTAAGCTCACTAGATATGAAGTATTGGTTTGGTGATATTTTAGGGAGTGGGGTGAAGCATGTTTGTGTTGCAACTCCTAAGTCCAGGCTTTAAAGGCCTAATTATCCCACAGACAATTATCTATGAAATCTCTAATCCCAATTTGTTTTTTGAGTTCTTCATCGATCCTGGCTTAAGACAAGTTATAAACAAAGGAAGAAAGCCGACATTTAGTGCTTATTACCCCTCAAAAGCCAATACACTAAGTAGAAAGAATGTATAGTTAGCATAATTCATTCATTGCTAACCACTTATTATGTACCTTGCTGGAGCCTAGTGAGGATTCATTTATTCATCCACCAAATATTTCTGGTGCTAAGTACTGATTAGTGTCCACTTATTACTTCCCTTCCTGCTCCTCATGCTCACACGGACCTGAGATTCTCCTCATTTCTCTGCCCTGCTCTGGCCTGGAGCAGGCTGATTCTGGTTTTGTCTGGGCCCCCTTGCCTGCTGGTTTTCACGGGGTTAGGTTAACAGGAGAAACCAGCAGGCAACTGAAGCGCATGAGATGGGAGAGGTGATGTTTCCACTCTGCTTCCTTTCTACTGGCCCCGTATTTCTGACAGTGGGTGTGGGCCCCAGTGACTACGGCTTTTCCTGGGTGGCCCACAACCCTGTAGTTCCACTCTCGCCGGGTTCAGGTGACACTATGTCCTTCCCTTGTCTCTTCAGCCCTAGGGGTGGTCATGGCTTTTTATCCTCACTGGTCCCTGGGTACCTCACCACCTCGTGTTTGCCAGTGAGCCTGCCCTCTCTTCTGTAGAGTCTCTTCATTCAATTTCTTCATTTAAATCACCTCAGGTATCAACTGCTGACTCTCCTAAAAGACCATCAAAATAAGCTTTTGCCCAGACAAAGCTGAGTTTATTATTTATTAGGATAAGAGAAAGTATCACTTTGGCACAGGCTTAGTGTCTCAGAAGGGAAATATTCCTAGAGTTTTGGGGTTTGAGTTCAAGTGGGGTCTAAGGTGGGGTCTTTAAATTCAAAAATCTAATTAGAATTGGGCCAAGTTTATGATAAAATAGCGTAGGGTGGATGGACACAAGAAAGAAGAGTTTTATAATGAGACTTGGTTAGGGTGACCAAATTTTAACATCGGTAAGGCAGGACAACATGCACGGGGTGGGGGGGGGCAGGGCAGGGCCTGACAACAATGCAAACTTTGATAAGCAGTTCTCCATAATCACTTCTCAGCAATTATTTGTTATTATTACAGTTTAACATTATAAAATTAACAAAAATAATATAAAACTCATGTTTTATATGGTGAAATAGCCACATGGCAGCCGAAAACTGTATATTCCCTTCCTGTTCTCC
>CAUYQV010194257.1:0-53886 GCA_963574575.1 Galagoides demidoff | reverse complement strand
AGCTGCTACACTCTTCACATTTTTATTTTTTTATTTTTATTATTTATTTATTTTTAGAGACAGAGTCTCACTTTGTCGCCCTGGGTAGAGTGCTGTGCAGTCACAGCTCACAGCAACCTCCACCTCTTGGGCTTAGGGGATTCTCTTGCCTCAGCCTCCAGAGTAGCTGGGACTACAGGTGCTGGCTACAACACCTGGCTTTTTTTTTTTGTTGCAGTTTGGCAGGGCCGGGTTTGAACCCAGCCACCCTGGGTTTATGGTCCGGTGCCCTACTCACTGAGCCACAGGCACTGCCCCTCTTCACATTTTTAAAATACTCCTGCTGGCAAAAGGGAGAAAGAAAAAGTGAGGGAGAGAGGGAAGAGACATTCACAGGGGCTGGGGAGGGGTACCCCGGGACTACTGTGGCCTGGGAAGAGCTGTCTCTGTGGGAGGAGCTCAGAGGTGTGGTCTGAATTCTTTTATAACATTGGCCTCTAGGTCTCTCTCTCTCTGTCTCTTTCTCTCCCCCCACCCCCACACACACAGATGCGCACATCAACTAAACCAAGTGTCAGCCTGGAGAAAACGGGCTCACTGGTGGGGAAGGGAACATGTGGCTCACTGTGTCGCAGCCTACCCCCACTCCATCCCCGACCCCTCTGGGACCAGGTTTCTGGGTCCTGGGCACACTCCCCATAATTAGAACATCAAAGCTCCACCCAGGAGGGAGCAGGGCCTTGGTTCCTGCCCTGCCGGAACTTCTCCTGCATTCTAGAGGTTAGGGGTCTCCAACATTTCAGGAAAGGGACAGTGGTCAATTAGGGCATCTGTACACGGAAGGGCAGTGTTCCTGAACACCACTCAAGGAGGCAGGTTTTGCCAGGCACATGATGTGGATGATGGAGCTGAACACAGTGGCTCACTCCTCACCATCCTAACACTTTGGTAGGTAGAGGTGGGAATCTCACAGGAGGCTAGGAACTCAAGGCCAAGGCCTAGCAACACAGGGGGACCCAGTCTCTCCCAATGATAACAACAACAAAAAATATTAGAAAAATTTGCCAAGCCTAGTGGCACATGCCTGTAGTCACAGCTACCCAGGAGTGCAAGGCGGGAACATCACTTTAGCCAGGAGTAGAGTTGGGCTTAGGGGCTTACAGTGAGCTAGGATGACAACACCACACTCTGGTCCAGGTCCCACAGAGGGATTCATTTTCTCAAACCTTCACCCAGCGGGTTGTATATTTTTTGTTTGTTTGTTTTGTTTTCAAATCTCTTTGCAGAGCACAGACCCAGGCCACATCAAACTAAATGCCACCTCTGGGCTAAGGAATTCACTTTTCACCTTGAACAAAAAGGGGGGGGAACCTTAGAAATGTATTATACCACCATGAGGTTATTGTTTAAAATACAAGGGACATAAAAGACCAAAGGGAAGAGGCAGGGGAGAGAAGAAGGAAATAATCAAGGAAGTCTGTTGAAGTAGCAAGACTGTGGATAAATAAACTATGGCATATGTATACCATGGAATACCATTCAGCTGTAAAGAAGGATGGAGACTTTACACTGTTTGTATTCTCCTGGATGGATTTGGTGAAAATCCTCCCAAATATCACAAGAATGTAAAAAGGAAAAACAAAAAAAAAGAAAAAAGCAAGCTTCCAACGTGCTGGATATCAGGAGATAACTACATGCCCACACAATCCACAGGACAGAAAAACACAATTAAATTCAAGGAGGCTTGGGGTTGTGAAGAGTGAGGGGATTTGCGAAGGTCATACCTAATGGACACAACATAGGGTTATTACCGCACACCTCCTGGGCAGGTGAAGGCCTCAGCTATGATTGGGACTATACCTAACAAGTGCAAACAATGTAACCTAATTAGTTGTGCCTTATATCAATCTGGAATTTTTTTTGAGACAGAGTCTCAAACTGTCACCCTGAGGAGAGTGCTGCCCCGTCACAGCTCACAGCCACCTCAAATTCTTGAGTTTAAGCAATTCTCTTGCCTCAGCTTCCCAAGTAGCTGGGACCACAGGTGCCTGCCACAACACGTGGCTATGTTTGTTGTTGCTGTTGCAGTTGTCATTGTTGTCTTAGCTGGCCCAGGCCCGATTAGAACCTGACAACCTCCATGTGTGTGCCTGGTGCCCTACCCACTGAGCAATGAGCACCACCTGGAATTTTTTTCCTTTGAAGCAGAAGAAACAAGACCATTGGAAAAAAATCACACATGATTTATGGTACATCTGCTGCGTTGAAAGGTGGGCAGGGTATGCTTTTAAAAGAACAAACCCACTCGTGTATGCATTTATGGAAAATGCATTTTTTTTTCCTGAGACAGAGTATCACTCAGTGCCCTGAGTAGAGTGCCATGGCCTCATAGCTCACAACAACCTCCAACTCAGGCTCAAGCGATTCTCTTGCTTCAGTGTTTCTATTTTTAGGAGGGTGAGGGTGTGTCTCGCTTTTGCTCAGGTAGATCTGGAATTTGTGAGCTCAAGCAATTCGCCTGCAGCGGCCTCCCAGAGCACTAGATTACAGGCATTACAGGCATGAGCCACCTCACCTCACCCAGCCTAATGCAATTTAGTTACCTTAGCATTCTCCCACACCTGCGAATTTCACTCTATCTGGAGAGACTGGGGAAAGCTCTTCTTAATAGAAGATAATGTTGGGGGTGGGGACCTTATATATCTGCCTGTCACCCAGAGCCCCCTCATCTCAGTCTGTCCATCCAAGTTTTCCCCCAAACCACCACACACACCCCTCACTTCTGGGGGAACCTATGTTGCACCCACTATGGCCAGGAGGCTGGCTGCAGGGGCCCGCTCCATTTCTCCTCCCCCCACTCTCAACCTCCCTCCCCTAGACCCCCCCACCATGGTTAGGAACAAGAACACCTGAGCAAAGGAAGAAAAGTCACAGAATTTAGAGTGCCGTTGCCGTACTCAGTGAGAGGCAGACAGGACAGGCTCTGAAAGGCTAAACTTTTCTCCCACCTTCTGTCTGTGAAGACAGAACCTAGGGTCCTTTCTAAGTTTTGATTTCTGGAGAGGCAGGAACTATTCCAAATGGCCACACAGCAGCTTTTGTACATGGGCCCTGACACTCTCTGACCAAGCAGGACAGGGTTGGGTTTGGTGTTATGTCCTGGTCAAAGAAGAGACATCCTACAGAAGTCACCACACCCATTGACACTGTCCACACTCTCAGGCTCACAGCAATGTCCTTCAGACGAGCTGTGGTACTCAGTGTCACCATTTGCCAAACGCCAGCCAGCTGCCTCCCTCCCCTGACAGCCCCGTGTGCCCTCCACAGCTCTTCATCCTCAGAGGCTCTAGGTGGGTGTGTCCCTGCCGGTCCATCTACCCCTTTTCAGGTACTGGCAGGTCCCGCGCGTTGAAGTGTGTGGAACAGGGCTAGGGAGTTCCCAAAGGAAGGAAGAGGGTGTGGGGGGGGGGGGTATAGGGAGGGAGAGAAGCCAGAGACCCTCGTGAAACCCATAGATGAGGGGAGACAAAGGGCCCCCCCCCACCACCACCACACACACTCACTAGGGTGCGATGGATCCAACCCCCTCACAGCCCGCCCTTTAACAGTCCCGTTTGGACTGGGCCACAAAGAGGACAGAAAGGAAGGTGCCGGCTCCCACTATAGCGGCAGCGGCGGCTCTCAAAGCCTTTGGGAGTTCCGCCTCCAGGCAAGCGGACAAAGGGGATCGGTGTTTTTAGCCCACGTGCCGCAGTGATGACTTGCACTCCCTCCCGCTGGCGCTGCGCCAGGCTGTCCCAGCAGTTTGAAAGCCGCAGCCGGCCAGGCTGGGCCGGAGCCAGGGTCGCAGAGGCCCAGGAGGCTGCCTGTGTGAGTGTGCAGTCAGTGCCCAGTGGGGCGGACCAGAGCGTCCAGACCACCTGAATGACAGCTCTTCCTCCACTTGTGCATCTTTCCCTCAGAAGCACCATTTCTGGCATCTGTGAACTAAAATAAAATCTGAAGCCCGCGTCTTAAACTTCAGTCAGTCACTGGCCACAAGGAGCAGGGAAATCAGACACCCCTCCCTTTGGGAGTCATCTTCTGTTCGCAGTTAACAGTATGGAATGCTTGACAAGCCTAAGGCCCGGCAGGCCAGACAAAGCCTTAAGGAAAACCCGCGGGCCATCCATTGAATTCACAGAGCACTTGAGTTGTGGGTAAACATCCAGGGCTTGCTGGTCATTAACAGACATCCTCATCTTAACTGAAAACATTCTAAGGCTTTGGACCTAGCTTCATTACCTTACCTGGAAGCAGAGCAGCTTTAAAGCCAGCTGTAACCTATCAACCCCCTCCCTCCTCCACTTACAGCTTACAGAGGTTCTGCCTTTCTAGGCCAAACCCAGGTACACCTTCCACATATGCATTGATGATTTCATATGTCATTCCTATCTCCCTAAAATGTACAAATCCAAGCTGTAAGCCAACCATGGTGGGACCACTTCCGGGACTCAGAACCAACAGACTTTGGAGGTTCTTTTCCATTGACAAGTCAGTTATTGTCACACATCCATCTGTCTGTGAGAACATTTTCTTTTACATTTTGCCTTTATTCTTTCTTTCTTTTTTCTTTTTTTTTGAGACAGAGTCTCACTATGTCACCCTTAACTCTTGGGTTTAAGCGATTCTCTTGCTTTAGCATCCCAAGTAGCTTTCGTTGTTGTTGTAGTTGCCATTATTGTTTGGCAGGCCTGGGCTGGGTTCGAACCCACCAGCCCTGGTGTTCTGTGGCTGGCGCCCTAGCCACTGAACCACATTTTTTCTTTCTCACTCACATTTTTGGATGGGATTGTGGTGGTGCTCACGGTTATCTCTGTACACCTCATACTGGCATTAGCCAGAGTTAATTTGTTTCACATCTGTGAGGGGACATCACTTACTGCTGTATCATAACCAGGCCTCACAGTATTTTTTTTTTTTTTGAGACAGAGCCTCAAGCTATCCCCCGGGGTAGAGTGCCGTGGCATCACAGCTCACAGCAACCTCCAACTCCTGGGCTCAAGCAAGTGTCCTGCCTCAGCCTCCCAAGTAGCTGGGATCACAGGTGCCTGTCATAACACCCGGCCATTTTTTGGTTGCAGCCGTCATTGTTGTTTTGGTGGGCCGGGCTGGATTCAAATCTGCCACCTTAGGTGTATGTGGCTGGCACCTTAGGCACTTGAGCCATAGGCGCGGAGCCATCAGTATTATTTTTTAAAGCTGCTTCAACTTTCCACCTAAAGGGCATACAACCCTTTTGATACCAAGATTTCACTCTTCAGCAGGTTCTTGGTCTCAGTGATTCGAAGAAGGAATCCGCAGACCACAGATCACTGGTAAGCCAGGATTTATTTACAGAAAAGAAAACAGAAGTGCCAGAGCTCCTGGCAAAGACACAAAACTCCAGTCAGGAGAGAAAAGCGCTCTCTCTCCCTCTCTGTCTGTCTGTCTGTAGGCTCTCTGTTTAGGGGTATATATAGTTGCATGGGGCCCTCGATAGTTACATTTAGCTGGGCTGGGTAGTTACATTTAGGGTGTCTGGGACATGTCTGGAACAACACGTCTGGGACAACAGTGTTTGGGACATGTCTGGCCCTTGGTACTTACATTTAGTGGTGCTTGGTAATTACATTTAGCCTATCTGGGACATAGTGTGTGGGACATGTCTGAGTCATGTCTGGGACAATGTCTCTGGGGCATGTCTGGATGACAAATGAATGGCTACAATCCCTTTCATTCCCAGGCCTAGGAAATGGGAGACCCCCTGCCCACCCTCCAGCCTGCTGGTTCCGCTGCTTGCTGCCACTGCACCAACTTCACAAAGGGAGAGGCAGCAGGTCTGCATCCCCCAGCTCCAGCTCCACTAGCTGGCTGGGATGCCACTTGTCTTGTATCACTTTAAAGCGGTGGTTCTCACCTTCCTAATACCAGCAATCTATTTACATTGTCACGACCCACAGGTTGAGAACCGCTGCTTTAAAGAAATGCTGGTGTTGAGGAACCAGGAGCTTTGGTTTGGTTTGGTTTAAATCATTTAACTGATCTTCAACCTCACTATTTATCATCTCCCTCCCCCCCGACAGCCCCTGAATAGTTGATCTCTGTTGAAGATTTCACATAGTTTGTTTATCCATGAAGGTTTTCTGCTGACTATATCTAAGACGATGAGCACCATGCATTCTTTCCCAAGATTAAAATTAAATATATCAGTATTAGTATATGTCCATTCTTGTGTGAATGTGGTGGGTCTCACAAAAGCTGATCTGAGGTTTCCACAGTATAGACCAACATCCACTGCCCTCCCACCCCCAGGGTAATGTCTTCATCTAAGCCATCATTGCCACCATCATAATCATAAATACAACATGTCCCAGAAAGTTTGGAAAGTTGCAAGGAGTAACTTGTGGTCAATGTTGACATTGAATGATAGATCTCAATCTGTGAATGAGCATCTAACCAGAAAGCATAAGAGGAAGAGAGGTTTTAGTTCTTTTCCTAAAGTTTATCTGTCTGTCCCAGATAATTTTTGTTTCCCTTTGACATGTTATTTTCCTCACAAGCAATGTTTTAATGGCTCCATATGCTCATAATCTGACTATGGAGAGGAGACTTGATGACCTGCCATGCTATGGTTGACTCTGTGTCTTTCCCAGAATTCCTCAGCTGCTCTCTTGAGATGTGAGATTTATAATCTCAGAGTTGGCACAGTATGGTGTATAGGGGGAATATGCCGACTTTACAAGGCTCAGAGTTCAAACCCCAGTGCATGTAAGTTAGCAGTGTGGACTCTGTTGAGTCACATCACCCTCACTGAACCCCATCATCGACTTGTGTTCTCGTTCTTTTCTTTTCTTTCTGCTTTCTGGACAAGGCCTCACTCTGTTTTCTAGGCTACAGTGCTGTGGCATCATAATAGCTCACTGCAACCTCAAACCCTGGCCTCAAGCGATCCTCTCATTACAAAAAGGAAGAGAGTTCGGCCACCTGTTACTGTGAGCCAGGTGCAGAGATAAGAATTAGGCCCACCAAACGTTATATGCATGAAGGCCAGCAATTCTGGAGAATGGTGAGGTGAGGGTAGCCCCTAAAAGGCTGTTCTTCCTCAGGTACAGTTCTCATAATTTTTTTTTTTTTTTTATAGATAGATTCTCACTTTATCACCCTTGGAAGCATGCTGTGGTATCACAGCTCACAGCAACCTCCAATTCCTGGGCTTAGGTGATTCTCTTGCCTTAGTCTCCCAAGTACCTGGGACTACAGGTGCCTGACACAGCACCCATCTATTTTTCTGTTGCAGTTTCGCCAGGGCAGAGTTTGATCCCACCACCCTCAGTATATGGGGCTGGTGCCCTAATCACTGAGCCACAGGTGCTGCCCCTGACAAGTTTTCTTGTTCTGCCCTCATGAATAATCTCTATTCTTCTTCCTGGGGCATAATAATAGGTAACAATAGGTGTGGTATAGGAACCTTGAGATCAACAGTTCTCTTTTCAGTAAATGTTATTGTGGCCTTATTGTATTTCAGGTGGGTCCTCTGTATTAGGATCTACTAGTACTTGGCCTTTTAATTTTTTTTTGTTCTGCTTTAGCTATCATAAAAATTGCTGACTGTCCTCTCAGCGAGTGTCTCTGTATGGGAACTGATCAGGATGTCCAGGCTTACCAGTCACTACTCTCTGAAGCTACTTTACTGGACCTACATCTAAATTCCCTTATGATGGCCAGCCTACTGCAAAGGATAGCCATTCTATCTCACAAAGCTTTCTCAACCTTTTAAGGGTCATAGTAACTCCATAGTCCACTACAAAGCCTTTAAAAAAAATTCTGAATCATTAACCCTAAGGGAATTTCCTTAGATGGTGCAGAACCCACCTGTGCAGTGCAGGCAAATAAGAGGCGGAGTGCTAAAGACCTTTCAGGTGGCTGCTTGGCCGTGCCTCTCCTGAAGTTTTAGGAGTTTCTTAGCTAAGGTGCCCTGGGCGTGGTTGCCCCTTTCTAGCAAGTCACTTTTATGTCTTATGACGTCTCCATGGAACTGCAGGTTGGGGCCCAATCGAGCTTTGTAACTGTGACCAGTCATGAAACTATACAGGCACTCATTCTTTCACACACCACTTATTCACAGAAGCTAAACAATTCCTTAGTAAACTTGTCAACACATACTTCCATATGAGACATAAATCAATAGGAATCCCTTCCCCTCAATAAGAATTAGATAAAAATATCAATATGTTGGCTCAGTGGCTAGGGCGCCAGCCACATACATGAACCCTGAGCTGTTAGGTTCAAATCCAGCCCCAGCCTGCCAAACAACAATAACAACTACAACCAGGCGTTGTGGCCAGCATGTGTAGTTCCAGCTACTTGGGAGGCTGAGGAAAGAGAAAAAACTTTAGTTTGTAGTTCAACTCCAGAAAAAGGTTGACTTAACAGTCTCTTCCCTCAAAGTAACTCTCAGGGAGATAAGGAAATTGTGCACATAAGTAACAATGCTCTGTTAAAGATTAATAGGAACACTGTGGCCCGGTCTATGTCCTCCAACGTTAACTGAACAAAAATTAGTTAGCTAAACAAAAAGCTTAAAATCTACTCAGACCCTTGCTGATGCCCAATTATCCATGGTTTTCAGTTTCTTCTCTCAATTCTCCTCTTCTTCCCCATTCCCTTAACATAAAAGGAGCCTAAAGTTCGTATTAACTTAAAATAGTTCCTTAGAACATTATTCTACCATCTGTTTGGTTTGCTGATTTCTTGAATGAAAGTCCCTGTCCTTGCACCAACACCTTGTCTCTTAACTTACTGGCTGTTCTGTGTTGAGTAGTACAAGCATGGACTCAGTTACAATTGTGCCCTTTTGTAAGGACTCACTGCCTGCAACTGCTGATGTGCTTTCTGTCATTATAGGGATACATTTTCTAGAATTCCCTACAAATATAATTACACAGCATGGAGAATTTATGTCTGACTTCTTCACTTACCATCAGCACAGTACTTTTGCAATTCATGACATTGCTATGTGGACCACTAGCTCATTCATTTTTACTACTGAGCAGTAATTCATGTTATTGATATACAACAATTTATCTCCTAAACAGTTGATGAACATCTGAGTTGTGTTCTGTTTTTAGCTATTAGCTATTTAACTGCCATTAACATTTAAATATGAGTCTTTGTCAAAATGTATGTTTTCTCCTGTCTCTTGGGAGTCATCTCCTAGAGGTTCCTAATGTCCCCAGAGGAAATCCCAACTTCATGATGTCTTTTAGGAACCTTCCTCTGATTACCTTTTGCACTTTAAGTATTTTCCCCACAAAGTTTATCATCCATTCATTCATTCATTATTTCAATATCTGTGTACCTGAACAGCCCTAGAAGATAGGAATAAGCATAAATAAGGCAGATATGATCCCAGTTCTTACAGAGAGCATCTAGTGGGTAAACTGCCTACAAACAAACAAAAATATAAAATTGGCTGGGCATGTTGGCTGACACCTGTAAACCTCACACTCTGGGAGGCCAAGGTAGGTAGATAACTTGAGCTCAGGAGTTTGAAACCAGTCTGAGCAAGAGCAAGACCCTGTCTCTATTAAAAATAGAAAAACCAGCCAGGCAAAGTGGTGGGCACCTATAGTCCCAGCTACTTGGGAGGCTTCAGCCTAAGAATTTGAGGTTGCTGGTAAGCTATGATGCCATGGCACTCAACCCAGAATGACAAAGTGAGGCTCTGTCTCAAAAAAACAAAACAAAACAAAACAAAAATATAAAATGATTGTGGATCATAATAAGTGCTACAAAGAAAATAAATAGAGAAAAAATATGGGACTAGGAATTGAATTGTATCCCCTACCACCAAATTCACACTTGAAACACTAACCCCCTATCTCCAGGTAGGTCTTTGGAAGGTAATTAAGACTAAATTAGGGTATAAGTGTTGGGCCCTAATCTGATAAGACTGTGGTCTTATAGGAAGAGGAAGAGATGGAGATCTTTCTTTCCCTCTCTCTCTCTCTCTGCCAGAAAAGACACAAGAAGGCAGTGTCTACAAGCAGGAGAAGAGAGCACTCACCAGAAACTGAACCAACCAGGATCTTGATCTTGGACTTTCCAGACTCTAAAACTGTAGGAAAATAAATTTCCGTTGTTTAAGCCACCCAGCCTGTTTGGTTATGGCAGTCTAAGCAGAAGAAGACACATGGCTGGAGGTAAGAAGATCAAAGAGCCAACTTGCTTGAGTGTTGGATGGGTCTGACTTTTGGGTATAGATGTCATCAAGAAGATTTCAGTGAGCCCACAGACAAAGCTTTTCATGAATCAGGTGATTACATTCCCCAAGGTGTAAGTCAATGTAACAACTGACTTGGATTTAGATGTTATAGCCAGGTGCTATAAGGAATCCTGCGTTTTGAAGAAGGAAGGAAAAGAACTGTTTGGATGTGGCAAAGTGAAGCAAGGAAAACACTGATCTCTTGGTCCTAAGCAACATGGAGTGAGAGCTCAGGATTACATAGGACAGGGTACTAAAACTTTAGGTCAAAAGGGGAGTGTGAGGAATGGACTCAGTGGGGAGTGAGGGTCCTGTGTCACTCAATAACATGAGAAGTTTATTGGACTTCTAATGATGGCAAAGGTGAATGGCAGAGGGGGAAGAGGAGAAGAGTGGCAAGAAAGTATTATCTTTGAACCTGAATATATGGCTCAGTGTCTTCTGGCCCCTACTCACTTCTGCATCTCTCCAAGATTCAGAAGGCTGAGAAGGATGCCTATTAAAACTTCCATGCTCATTCACACACCTCAGATTTTGCAAAGCTCTTTTGAATTTGGCATTTTCCTTTCTACCAATTTACCATTCATAATTCAAGTCAAAATTCACCTTTTTAGAGTCATTTCCAATCACCACTTTTATGAGCAATCATCTTAAATAGAACAGAGTAGGCACCGAATCTCAGCATTCTGTTTCCTATTCATGATCTAATTTTAGGTCATTCTATAATATAATTGTTTATTTTTATATGCCTGTTTACCTTACTCTATTAAAGGCTACTTAAGGACAGACACTATTTTACTCATATTTGATTCCTAGCAACTAGGAATCAAATGTTCACTCTGTCTCATATGTATTTCATCAGTAAATGTTAGTTGAAAGAATGAAAGACCCAACTCCATTAGTCTGTTACCTGCTTTATGAGGTTGGACTTCCTTTTATTTATTACAATTACCTTGTTCAACTTTTAAAGAATGCACCTTAAATTGGTATTTTAAGGTTGGCTAATAAATCCATTTCACCCTTTCAAGTGGTTTACAGTTGTGTGTGTTGCATTTGTATACGACTTTACAGACCACACACTGACAAACTGAGGAGTCCACACTCTGTGATTTGTTCCAGCAGAACAATTTTCTCTCCCAGTGTTTCAGTCACTTTGGTGGCACTTCTGCAGACAACGTAGATGTTCTTTGTTTCACTGCTTGACTAACAATAAACAATCTAGAAAAGAAATTAAGAAACAATTCCATTTATAATAACACCATGAATAAAATACTTAGGAATTAACTTAACCAGAGAAATGAATGACTCGTACAATGAAAACTTTAAAACATTGCTAAGTGAAATTAAAGAAAACATAAATAGTAGAAACATGTCTCATGTCCATGGATTTGAATACTATCCAAAGTTGTCTATAGATTTAATACAATTCCTAACAAAATCCCAATGATGTTTTTTGCAGAAATAGAAACTTCATCATAAAATTTGTATAAAATATGAAGGGATCTCAAACAGTCAAAACAATCTTGGGTAGGGGGGAAGCTGAAAGATTTATACTCCTGATATCAAAACTTGCTCCCAACCTACGGTAATTAAAACAGTGTAGTACTGGCATGAAGGCAGATGTATAGTCAGATGTATAGACCAACATAATAATAAAATGAAGAGCCAAGAAATAAACTCTCATGTATATGGTCAAATGAATTTCGAGAAGACTGTTTAATGAGGGAAAATAATCTTTCCAACAAAGCAATGCTAGAAAGGCTTATGTACTTGCTGGCGCCAAAGCCAAAGAGAAAGGGATGGAACTGTTCTCTTTGAGATGTGGAAAGGAATGTGTGGTATTTCTTAAAATGTGGGCTCAAGATCACTATCAGCCTTATTTAGAAGGTTTATAGAAATGCAGATTCTTGCTCAGGTTGGTGGTACCTATATGTAGTCCCAGCTACTTGGGAAGCTGAGGCAGAAGGCTCACTGCAGCCCAGGCATTTGAGACTGCAGTGTGTGATGATCACATCTATGAACAGCTGCTACACTCCAGTCTGGGCAACATAACAAGACTTTGTCTCTTAAAAAACAACAATAGGCTCTGTGCCTGTAGCTCAGTGGCTAGGGTACCAGTCATGTAAACTGGAGCTGGTGGGTTTGAATCCAGCCTGGGCCAACTACAACCAAAAAATAGCCAGGCGTTGTGGTGGGTGCCTATAGTCCCAACTACATGGGAGGCTGAGGCAAGAGAATCGCTTAAGCCTGAGAGTTTGAGGTTTCTGTGAGCTGTGACACCATAGCACTCTACTGAGTGTGACAAAGTGAGACTCTGTCTCAAAACAAAACAGGAGTTCTTCAGTTCTTTCCACCTTCCAGAAGCTCTGGTGCTTTTTACTTCTTCTATATTCCTTTCTAACTTCTACTAAAAGTCCTATCTTGCCACTTAAATTAAAAAATAAATAAATAAATAAAAACAAATTTAACTAAAAAATTCATTTATTGGGTTTTACTTCAGACCTACAAAATCAGAAACTCTGTGGGTAAGCCCAGTAATCATGTTTTGAATAAGCCATGTGATTCTGATATAACACTAAAGTCTGAGAACTGCTGTTCTAGGGAAGAGAATGGAGTGGGGGAGGTAAGAAAGAGTATAGATGGGAGAGAGGGGAAATGGGAACATGTAAGACTGGATTTTACGGAGGAACAACATGAGGAATTAGGGCCAGGCGCAGTGGCTCATGTCTGTAATCCCAGCACTCTGGGAGCCCAAGGCAAGTGAATTGCCCCCAAATATTAATCAACATTGTTACCTTTGTTAGTAGGATTATGGTTTATTTGTTTATTTTTATTGATTTTTCTACAGTGAATATATATCATTTTTATAACAAAATAGCAAAAAAAGTGGGAATGAAGGAAAAGAGAAATGATTTATTGACAAAAAGATCTGGTTTAAAGGTCATTTATATCAGGAATCATGACCTATAATAATGTTTTCCAATTAGTAAGAAATTCTCTTTCTAAGCACTTTGAGGTAACAACCTCTGAACACACACATAGACACACATACACACATTTGTTAGCAAGAATTGGAATTTTTAAGTATCTACATTTACCACCATAAGCTTGACAATTTCCCAATACTTAGAAAAATGTTGATGAGATCACGGGAATATTAACAGAGAGATTTATTGACATTATTATAATGCAATTTGTCAACATTTGAAAATTACTGATCACACATGGGTCAAAGATCCAATTAAACTGGAGGTAGACATTAATATCAGGGAGGGAAAGTTCACTGACACAGTTTCAGCTTTCCCACCTCAACTGTCCTTTAAGTGAGTCCTAGTTGAATTCCAGTGCAATACCAAAGAGTAATATCCAATTATCTGAGAAGGCTAGTCCCTCCTCCTCCTTTCTCTAACTACATATGCATGTGAAGCTGGATTTTCTTCATATACTTTAACCAGCGTGATATAGATCAGAAGCTGATTATGAGAATTCAACTTTCTTTTATTAACCCAGACACTAAAAAAAAAAATCAAAATATAAAAAAATGCACGCCACTCTCCTAATTCATTTCATTTTAGAAATATGGTTTTGTTTGTTTGTTTGTTTTTTGAGACAGAGCCTCAGGCATCACCCTGGGTAGAAGGCTATGACATCATAGCTCACAGCAACCTCCAACTCTTAAACTTCAGTGATTCTCTTGCCTCAGCCTCTCAAGTAGCTGGGACTACAGGTGCCCACCGCAGTGCCTGGCTATTTTTTGGTTGTAGTTGTCATTGTTGTTTGGCAGGATGGGGCTGGATTCAATCCCACCAGCTCTGGTTTATGTGGCTGGTGCTTTAACCGCTTGAGCTATAGGCGCCAAGCCTAGAAATATGGTTTTTAATGTGAATATGTTATTATTTTTAAAAGGTAATGAGTTCATTATTGTCATTTTATAATACTTTAGGTTGAGTGTGGTGGCTCACATCTGTAATACTAGCACTTTGGGAGGCTGAGGCAAGAGGATCACTTGAGCCCAGGAGTTCAAGACCAGCCTGAACAATATATAGCAAGATTCCATACTATAAAACATAATTACTAAAAATTAACAGGGTATGATAGCACAGGCCTGTGGTCCCAGTTACTCAGGAGGTTGAGGGGATCACTTGAGCCCAGGAATTTGAGGTTACAATGAGCAATGATTCCACTACTGCACTCCAGACTGGGTGACAGAGTGAGATTCTGTCTTTAAAAAAAATTTAAAAATTACTGGCTCAGCTCCTGTAGCTCAGTGGCTAAGGTGCTGACCACATACACTGGGGCTGGTGGGCTGAAACCCTGCCTGGGCCAGCCAAACAACTTTAACAACTACAACAAAAAAATAGCCAGGCTTTGTGGCGGGCGCGTGTAGTCCTAGCTACTTGGAAGGCTGAGGCAAAAGAATTACTTAAGCCCAAGAGTTTGAGGTTGCTGTGAGCTTTGATGCCATATGCAATATAGTAGATTCTGTCTCAAAAAAAAAAAAAATTACTAAATTAAATTAAATGACTTTAAATATTTTCAGAGCTTCTCACTATTTCTAATATGATGAATGTCAATGGATATAACCTACCTAAACATAAGTTCTCAGTAAACTTTGGTAGTATGATGGGTTCAAGAGAGCAAAATGTTTAAGAACTGCTAAATAAACAAAAGCAGGAGGAAGTTCCATAATCCAAAAGCCTCTCACAAAGCGATTTCGAAAAACAGTAGCTTCCACTTAATAACGGGCAATGTTGGGGTGTAGGGCCCACCTCTTGGGGGCAGGACGTAATTATAAGAGGGACTCTACCTAACAAATGCAAACACTGAAACCTAATTCTTTGTGCCCTCAAATTAACCTGAAACAATAAAAAAAAAGTAGTCTCTTTCTTGTTTGACATTTTTGTCATTTCAGGAAGAGTTAAAAATATCACAGTCTTGGTGGTACCCGTAACTCAGTGAGTAGGGCCCTCGCCACATATACCGAGACTGGTGGGTTCCAGCCTGGCCCAAGCCTGCTAAACAACAATGACAACTGCAACCAAAAAAATAGATGGCGTTGTGGCAGGCATCTGTAGTCCCAGCTACTTGAGAGGCTGAGGTAAGAGAATTGCTTAAGCCCAAGAGTTTGAGGTTGCTGTGAGCTGTGATGCCACAGTACTCTACTGAGGGTGACACAGTGAGACTCTGTTTCACAAAATAAATAAATAAATAAATAAAAATAAAATAAAATTTCTAAAAAATAAATAAGTAAATAAATAAATAAAATAAAAATATCACACTTAAGGGTGGTGCCTGTGGCTCAAAGGAGTAGGGCACCAGCCCCATATACAGGAGGTGGCAGGTTCAAATCTGGCCCCAGCCAAAAACTGAAAAAAAAACCCCCAAAAAACCACACTTAAAAACAATCTCCATTATCCACTTGAATAGTCAGATTTCTGATTATATTGTGAGAAACCTGAATTGTACTGCTTTACTATAAAGAGATTTTATTTATTGTAAGTAATAACCAATGCAAAAGTATGAAATACATTTTGACTCTTTGCTACAAGAGAAAATACCTCATTAAAGAAGAGAAAAGATAAATGAATGGAGATTGGTATAAGAGTTTTGGGGCCATTCTAGAGAAAATAGCCACTAACAAATTTAATGATGCACACAATTGTAGCCCATGAAAAGACTTGACATTTGTAACATGGCTGAAGAGATATCTGACACAACAAGAGTAATATGCTAGCTAAAATAGAAGCCTCAAGTTTAGGAAACATTATTCCCATGGGTTTGAAAAAGTATGAAATGTAAATAACCTGAGAAACATTTATCAATATAATTTTTCACTGCCATGTCCAGACCAACTGGGTCATGGTCATGGTCATGGTGACATACAACTGTTCTTCAATTGACAATTTATAATGTAGATAGTTTACATATGGAGAACTGGGAATTTATTTTATATAATTTAATTTTCCCTCTCTACCCAGCAGGGAAGATGTTTCAAATATTTTCCAAACGATCATGTTCCCTGGCTATAATTCTAGAGATACAGTATTATAATGCTAGTTAATTGAGCAGGGCTCTCTCAACACTCAGGGGCAGGCAGCTACATGCAGGAGCCAAATGGTCCATGACATGGGGCTGGCCGGAGGCAGCCATGGCAGGTCCCCATCACTGCATGCTGTTCTGCCAGGACTGACACTGATCCAGATGGATGGTGATGGCCTGGACTCCCTGAGGCCACTGCACCGCTGGCCATTTGTTTTACTGCTCTTCACTAAGTCCTGTTGTGTGACATGATCTGTCTCATAAGTCAGTAGTCTAAAAAAACTCTTTTCTTAGATTAAAGATCTGTTCTGAGTGAGAGGCTATAGATTATAAATAACAGAAGTTAATAATGACTGAATTGTAACAATTGTTGTGGTGTTAAAGTTGATTTTAAGACACAGGTGGAAAAGATCCTTGTGGGTTTTTGGCAGCTGGTGTTCAGTGTCTCTTTCCCATAAAACACTGATTTCCTTGTGAGGACTATCTTATTTCTCACTGGATTTAGTGTGTCAGAACTGTTTGTTTATCAAACTTCCTTGCTTCAGCAAGCTGACAGCTGGGCACATAACCCAAGATGGCCAACTAATGTAACCCCCATGAAATTTAAATCTTGAGTAGAGTGACAGACACTAAAAATGGCTGAGTTGATTTATTCTAGTGGCACTGCCCAAGAAAAATTGTTCTTGCTACCTTACCATTCCCATAGTCCTTAGTCACTAGTCTCCGTGTTACCTGGGTTCCTGCCTGTTCAAGCCCACATCTCCAGCCTGTTCACTGAATCTGTGAGCTTCTGATATCTTTCCAGATAACCTCCTCTTTCCTTAAGTCAGCCAGAGCCCAAATATTCAGTTTTGGGGCTTGCAACCAAGGAACCCCAATGTAAACAAGTTTCTATATATGTGTTCTTCCATTTGAATGTACTACAATACTTTATAACCACATGCTGCATAAAAAGCTTTAGCCTTAGCTGTGTGCAAGAGTGTGGTTGCATAAACACCAACCCTCCTTCAATTCAACTCAAACATATGTGAAACAAAGGAATTCATTCTAGAATCAGATGATGAATACTTACTTTGTATCCTACATGATGGTAATGTTTACATCAGACATTGGACATATGGAGATAAAAGTAGAACAGTTGCTTATCTTCAAAGAATTTATAATCTAGCAAAGCAAACAGACATGACATGTGCACAGTTAAATGTAACCAATGTGGTAAGTGCTATAACAGAGATATGAGCAGAGGACCATGGAAGCCCAGAAAAAGCAGCAGTTTCCTTCTGTCAAGTTCAAGGACATAGGCCTTAACATGAGTTGGATTTCATCTGGAGAGACAGAAGAAGGTATCCCCAGTGGAGGAAACACAGGGAGATGAACAAGACAGACCTATGAGAAACTGCATCCTGTTTGGGAAAAGCAGAAAAGTCACAGTGGTTTGCTGCAGAGTACATAGGCAGGGGGTGACAGAGGGTATTTCTGGGCACTGGCACAGGAGTGATGATGAGGTTAGAATTTGTGCAACTGGCCAAGGACAGACTTAGACTAATTATAATTTTAAAATTTTTGGTATCTCATGATGTGCTAACTTTTCTCAGGAGCCTTACAGATCTGGGCAGAGGCAGCCCCTCCCAGGGTTGACTGATTCCTGGGGGTGGTGGACAGCATGCCTAGGGCTCACATTTCCTGGGCAAACTGGCCTATTCAAGGTGTGTCTCTGCCCACCACTTTATCTCACTCACCCACCAAGCCAATATTATCTCTATCCTAAATCATCTCAGGTCTAGGCACCAGACATCTAGGGGCAGCCCCTGCACCCCACAGCCCAGAATTATTCAAATTGACCAGCCCTCAACTCTTCCCTCTGCCTTGCCTTTCCCACAGAAACCCAACCAAAGTCTCAGCTTCCCCCCAAACCCTGTTTAACTTCCTGACCCAAACTAGGGCTTCCCCTGTGGCCCTGCATGCCACAGTGTGTCCCTTTCTCTTGGAATATGTTCAATAATAATTTCTTCATTCAACAGCACTATGTGTTAGACCAGCTTAGACACAGTTTGAGATTGGAAAAGAGAGTCAAGTATATGATCAATCCTATATTTTAGAAATATAACCCCTGGAAAATGGAGACCAGAAAGAACGTGTCCAGTTTGAGACACTTGAGTGGATACTCGGGCAGACTGACCGATCCAAGGCCAGCCCTTCACTCTTCCCTCTGCCTGGCCTTTCCCACCATGATGCCACTAAACCAGGCAAGGAACACAGGATAAAGCGTGCAATTTCTGCTCAGCATAGCAAAATATTAATAGCCACAGGAAACCTCTGAGCTATCTGGAAGGCAAACAGAAGAGAAAGGCAAGTCGGCATCAAAGTTGCCCTGGGATCTCCATCTCCAAAGCAGCATGTAACCTACAACAGTAAGGCCATATTTTCACTGCCACACCTAAGACAGTGCTCAGTATATAACAGGCACTGAGTAGACTTTTGCTAAATGAGTAAGTTGCCCAGGTCTTAAATATTTTCCTTTTTCCTTAGGCTAGCTGCAGATTATTCTAATTTGTATGGGCCTTAGCAAGCAGTTTTGTCTATTTTTCTTATGTTGGGTATGTGCTAGGTTCTTTATTTTTCAAATTTTACCAGAGTTAACTTGAGCCATTGAGAATTATGTGATTGATTTCATTTTGCTTCCGTTATGGTCTTTAATTGGTACTGGCAATCAACTGGGCTGCCAGTTCTTCCAGGTGAGCTATCAACCTTAAAAAACAATAATGTTGGCTCGGTGCCTGTGGCTCAAGTGGCTAAGGTGCCAGCCACATACACCTAAGGTGGTGGGTTCGAATCCAGCCCAGGCCCACCAAACAACAATGACGGCTGCAACCAAAAAATAGCCAGGCGTTGTGGTGGGCACCTGTGGTCCCAGCTACTTTGGAGGCTGAGGCAGGAGACTCGCTTGAGCCCAGGAGTTGGAGGTTGCTGTGAGCTGTGATGCCATAGCACTCTATCCAGGGGGACAGCTTTGAGGCTCTGTCTCAAAAAAAAAAAAAAACAATAATGTGGAGAACATATTCTGTCCATAGATTAGATAAAGAGCCATCTTTGAAAGGCTGATTTTTGGCAATAGTGTCCAGCAGCTGGTCTCGGTTTTCTCTATTCATAAATAGATTTTTCATGAAAAATGGATAAATAATATATATATTTCTATTGTTCAAGGTTTCCACTGTAATAATTAAATCAGTAAAAGAGTACAATATCTAGAAAATGTTTTCTTGTTTGCAAATCATTCAACATTTTCTAAAAGATGACTTTGCCTATAAATGATATAGTTTCCAGTGACTACTAACCAGCAGAACTGATGAAAACATAGCAAAATTGTGGGTTAAAATCATCAGCTGACTGTGAGAAGCATATCAGATCAAGTAAACATTGATAGAAAAAACATGTAGAAAAATTTTAAGTGATAATCTTTGCATGAGAAAGATATGTACAAAAAAGGTTCCAAAGGAATTCATGGATAGACAAAAGCAAAGAAGAGTCAAAGTTTGCCAAAAACTGTTGGAGAGGCAAGACAATGTTCTGTGCCATGTTATCACGGATGATGAAACTTAGATATACCAATACAACCCTGAAACAACACATTAAAGTGCACAAAGGAAGTCAGCCAATTCTCTAGGACCAAAAAAGTTCCGTCAGTCCAAATCAAGAGTCAAAATGACTCTTGCTGACCTTTTTTTGTTACCAAAAAAGGTCATTATATATCATTATAAATTTGTACCAACTGGAAAGTTAACCACATTTTTGTTATCAAAAAAGGTCATTATATGTCATTATAAATTTGTACCAACTGAAAAGTTAACCACATTAACTATTTGGAAGTGCTGAAAAGGCTGTGTGAAAAAGATGAAAACAACCTGAACTTCTAGCCAACAACTCATGCCTCTTGCATCATGACAATGTACCAGCTCACACAGCACTATCTCTGTAGAGAGAGCTTTTAGCCAGTAAACAAATAACTGTTTACCTGATCTGGCCCCTAAAGACTTTTTTCCTTACTGGAAGATAAAGACAATATTGAAAGGAATACATTTTGATTACGTTCAGAACATCAAGGGTAATATAATGACAGCTCTGATGGCCATTCCAGAAAAAGAGTTCCAAAATTGCTTTGAAGGGTGCTTCATCAGTGCATAGATTTCCACTACTTTGGAAGTGATCATAGTGATATTCAGCAATGTGGTATGTAGCACTTTTGGAGGGTGACTTTGTGAATCTAAATGTTAGACCTTGTATAACATGGACATTTCAAACATTGAGGTTTGCAGGATTACTTTTCAGTAAATGAAAAGAGTAAGACAGATGTGGTTCTTGTTAGCAGGCAGTCTGTCTTCCAGAAAAGGGAAATAGATGAGACACCAAGTTATGTATTGAATTACTGGATTATTGGGTCATTAAATATGAAACATCTGATTTCAAATCAAAAGTTGTTGTTTTTTTTTGAGATAGAGTCTCACTATGTCACCTCAGTAGAGTGCTGTAGCATCACAGCTCACAGCAAACTCTAACTCTTAGGCTTAAACGATTCTCTTGCCTCAGCCTCCCAAGTAGCTGGAACTACAGGCACCCACCACAACACCCAGCTTTTTTTTGAGACAGAGCCTCAAGCTATTGCCCTGGGTAGAGTGCTGTGGCATCACAGCTCACAGCAACCTCCAACTCCTGGGCTCAAGGGATGCTCTTGCCTCAGCCTCCCATGTAGCTGGGACTATAGGCACCCACCACAATGCCCAGCTTTTTTTTTTTTTTGGTTGTAGTTGTCATTGTTGTTTGACAGACTCAGGCTGGATTCAAACCTGCCACCTCTGGTGTATGTGGCTGGTACCTAAGCCACTTGAGCTACAGGTGCTGAGCTGTGGCTTTGTTGTTGTTGTTGTTGTAGTCATTGTTGTTTAGCAGGCCTAGGCTGAGTTCGAACCTGCTTACCTCAGTGTATGTGGCCAGCACCCTAACCATTGAGCTACAGATGCCAAGCCCAAAAATATTGTTTATTATATCTCAAACAAGAAGGAATACAATTAATCAAAGTATTTGCCTGAACTATCAACACAGTTTTGCCATCTTAACCATAGCTTGTGTATGCCAGCAGTGAAGAAGCCTGAGAATGAATGGTGATGAAATCAGGAGAGGTGTTTTCCATAGCTTGTTGAGAATTGAATATTTTTTCTTTCAAGAAGTGGCCCAGGCCAGGCATGGTGGCTCACGCCTGTAATCCTAGCACTCTAGGAGGCAGAGGCGGGTGGATTGCTTGAGCTGACGAGTTAGAGACCAGGCTGAGCAAGAGCAAGACCCTGTCTCTACTAAAAATAGAAACACTGAGGCAGGAGGATTGCTTGAGTCCAAGAGTTGGAGGTTGTTGTGAGCTATCATGCCACGACACTCAGGATGACAGCTTAAGATTCTTTCTCAGAAAAAAAAAAAAGGAAGAAGAAGAAGTGGCTCAGATTCTGGAAGAGTAGTCACTTGGTGTCACTATGGTGGGTGACAAAGTTTCCAAGTCCCACTTATGTAGTTTGAGCAGTGTTACAAGGTGACGTTGTTTTGCAAGAAGATTGGCTTGTCTCTGTAGACCAGTATCCATTGTTCTATCATACTGTAAGCATCTCATCATTTCATCCAACTGGTTGCAGTAGGCATCCACCGTAATGGATTGACCAGGTTTCACAAAGCTCTAGTGGATAATACCAGTGCTAGACCACCAGACATCACTGGCTTTTTTTTTTTTTTTTGATAAATATTTGGTTTTTGGATTGGATTCAGCACTTCACCTTTATCTAATCATTGTGACACCCAACACTTGGGATTGTCAGAAAGAGTCCATTTTTCATCATATGACACAATACAGTGCAGAGATGGTTTGCCTTTACATCATGACAACAAAGAAAGGCCAGCTTCCAGGCAATGTCTCAATGACTCATTCAGTTCATGCAGAACCCATCCATCCAGCTTCTTTACCTTGATGATTTGTTTCAAATGGTCCAGTATTGTTGGAATAGTAGTTTCAAACCTTGCTGCTGCTTCACACATAGGTTGAGATGGACTCCCTTCCACTACAGCTTTTAGCTGGTCATTATCCACCTTAGTCTCAGGTTGTTCATTTGGCCCATTTTCAAGATTCATTCCAATCAGCAGAATGTAACTTCTCAAACCATCATTATATTATGTGTTCATTAGCCACATCTTTCCCAAATATTTTATTGATATTTTGAGATGTCTGTGGTGCGTTGGTTTCATGATGAAACTCATATTTGAAAATAACATGAAATTTTTACTTCTCCATAGGTTAACAAAATTTGCTTTAAAAAAAAGTTTGAAATATAATCACAAGTTAAAACATAGGTTTGAAAGAATGAGGCTGTACCTTTACAATAAAAATTTAAACAGAAATGTCAAAGTGAAATGTCAGACATATCAACTATCAAACTTAGGACTTAAGGAAACTGAACATTTCATACTTAATAACCCACTGTGGTCCCTGGTGTAAAGATAAAGGACAAGGTTCCATGAGATCATGTGACTGACATAATCTGAGTGTGTGTGACACACTCAAATACCCTCTCATGGTGGGGGAGGACTCCTTCCCTAAGGAGGTGCTGTTGGAATTGAGACCTGAAAGATTATTGCATTGTCATGTGTGGTGGGAGAAAGGTCTGTGAAAAATGAAGTCCAAATGCAGACTCACAGTGAGGTCCTTGAGGGAGGTGGGATGGGGCAAGTGGCAGAAGGCCTCGGCCTCAAGTTCATTACATTTCCAGCTTGGATTGTGGACTCTCTGCAATTGAAGTTGTATGTGCACTCTTGGCAGATGCCATGTGTTTGAAGCTTATTAACATAAATATTTTAAAACATACGATAGTTTTTGATCCCTGTTTTAGCATTTCTTTCTTTCTTCCTGTCAGAGGCATCAGAAATTCTATGTACCTCAGGTTCCTGTTACCTCAGAAGGGCTCTGCTGATGAGAGGCAGGTGTCAGATCACAGGGGCTCTTGCTGACTGTAGGATGTGGCTTCATCTCTCCCGCACAGTAAGTAGCAAACTTGGACTTCTGTCTACACCTGGGAAACGCTGTGTCCATTTGTCTCCATTAATAACCCCCTCTGACTCTCACCACTCTCTGGTGAGGAAAAAAAAATTTTTTTTGAGACAGAGTCTCACTACATTGCCTTGGGCAGAGTGCTGTGGTGTCACAGCTCACAGCAACCTCAAACTCTTGGGCTTAAGCAATTCTCTTGCCTCAGCCTCCCAAGTAGCTGGGACTACAGGCACCTGCCAAAATGCCTGGCTATTTTTGTGGTTGTTGTAGTTGTCATTGTTGTTTAGCAGGCCTGGGCTGGACTTGAACCCACCAGACCCAGTGTATGTGGCCAATGCCCTACTCATTGAGCTACCAGGTAATGAGCCAGGTATTTTAAGATGTCAGAGCAACAGTGGGAAGTAGGGGAGAGTCACAGGCTGAACTGTCTTCTTTAAAATTCATATGCAGCAGCCCTAACTCCTAGTACCTCAGAATGTGACTGTATTTGGAGATGGGGCCTTTACGGAGGTGATTAAGGTAAAATTAGGTGTTTAGGGTGGGTCCTCATCCAGTATGACCGGTGTCCTTATTAGAAGAGGTGATTAGGACACAGACAGACACTCAGAGGGAAGACCATGCGAAGACACAGGGATAAGATGGCCATCTACAAGCAGAGGAGAGAGAGCCTCAGAAGGAGCCAGCCCTGCTCCTTGATATTTATCAATCCAACTTTGATATTGATTTCTGGTCTCTAGAGCTGTGAACAACTAAATTTCTGTTGTTTAAACCTATGGTCCCCAATCCTTAGGCTGTGGACCTCTACTGGGTCGCACAGCATCAAAGCCTGTGCTTCACCTCCCAACTCATGCCCCCACCCCCTGTGGAACTGTCTTCTATGAAACCAGTCCCTGGTGCCAAAAAAGTTGGGGACTGCTGGATTAGGCTACTCAGTGTGTGGCAGTTTATTATGGAACCCAGAGAAGACTTAGGGGGAAGGGGTGTCTGATTTTGGTTTTTTTACTTCTTGCTTAATACTTTGTGGTTGATATTGTTTTACTCCCACCAATGCACAAGGCTCTGGCAGGTTCCCCAATACAATATTCCACTGGCTATAGATACTCCCTCCTCCCCGTAATGAAAAATTATCATCATTTTAATCCTTGAAGCCTTCTTGCCTTCTTAGTATAATATATAATAAATGATTAAGCCATTTAAGGTAATTCTTGCTAATAATCAATGTCACTAATCCAAGTTAAGACAAAGTCTTCATTCAATTACAGGCATTAAGAGTGTTAAGACATAATTAAAATTCTTTTTTTTTTTTTAGAGACAGAGACTCACTTTGTCACCCTCGGTAGAGTCCTGTGGCATCACAGCTCACAGCAACCTCCAGCTCTTCACATAGGCTCTTGCTCTTGCCTCGGCCTCCCAAGTAGCTGGGACTACAGGCGCCTGCCACAACCCCCAGCTTTCTTTTTGATGTTGTTGTTGCAATTTGGCCAGGGCTGGGTTTGAACCCACCACCTTTGGTATATGGGGCCGGCACCCTACTCACTGAGCCACAGGCACCACCCCTATAATTAAAATTCTCAAGATAAATGCAAGTCTTAAGAATTTTGGGTATCAGAGGCTAATCTGAAGAGAGATACATGATTAAGGGAAAACTTCATAATCTTTGGAATCATCTTCCAGTGCTAGTGTGTAAAGCTGACTCCACTGAAAGGAATATTTTGACAGATGGAGGGGTTGAGAAGCTTTGTGTAAATTCACTCTCATTTGCAATCTTATGCCTTGTTTGGCTTCACTAATTGAATCGATATTTCTTGTGTATTTTTTCCCTTTAAAAAACCCCAAACACAGTACTAACGTAATGCCTTTAGGCACTTGTATTTTGTCTTCTGAAGAATTTTTAGTGTTATAACTCCCTCAGCCACTCTCTAATTCTTTATTAACTTTTAATGTGGTTTAAACTCTCCATCTGTAGACCATATATTATTTTTCCCTCTTTGCCAGCAAGTCTAATATTTCCCTGTAGTCTGCTTTAGAGCTCCTTCTGGTGGTTTAAAGCTATTATGACACATCCATCTGTAGCACCTGCATCCATTTGCTCTCTCAGTAATTGCTAAAACCTGTTCATCAAAACAAAGTAATAGAAATTATATTTGCAATACAATGCAACAGAACGACGTTCAGCTTTACAAATTTAGAATAATTGCTCAACTTATGACTTTCAGAAAGAGGACAGGAGAGTTTGGGGGAGGCAGTTTACAAGCACTGTAATAAAAGGTAGTTCTGCTTGTAACGTATTCTAAAGGACAGATTTTATATTCCTATTGTTGGCTGAATTTAGCTAATTTGGGGGTTAGAGTGAAGATGGAGAAAGGCTTTGGGTTTGCATTATGTATTTCTGATGTTAATAGGATATTTGAGAACAAGTATGTTAAAGTGGAGGCAATGTGACGACTTATTAGCTCCTTTCAAGACTTTTTATTGTTTGGTAGTAAAACACTAATAGAAAGAACTCAGTTCTTGAGTTCATAATCAGCATTTATATTATGATCTAGCTCTCTGTGTCTTGCTAAATATGTTGGTAAAAAGCACAAAGTATAACATTTACCATCTTGACTGTTTTGAAGTGGACAGTTCAGTATCTGTGCTTTTCTGGCTTTGCATCTTTTTTTATCTGTCCTATCATGCCCTTCTCTTGTACTTCATACATAAAATAAAGTAAAACATAAGCATTTACTATGTTATAAGTATTTGTGCCTATCTGAAATTCATATATTGAAATATCCTAATCCCACAAGTGATGGTATTAGGACATTATGCCTTTGCAAGATGATTGTATTAGGCAGACAGAGTCCTCATGAATGGGATCTATGACCTTATAAAGAAACCCCAGAAAGTGCATTTATGTACATAGTTACCATTCAATAAAAAAATAAAATAAAATAAAATAAAAAAGAAACCCCAGAGAGCTGCTTTGCCCCTCTATGAGGACACTGAGAAGGTGCTAAAATCTATGAGCTCAGAAGTGGTCCTTCGCCACTTCACCACCTTCACTGAATCCCCTGATGCCTAGATCTTGGACTTCCCAGCCTCCAAAACCATGAGGAATAACTATGTCTTGTTTTCAAGCCACCCAGTGTATAATATTTTGTGATAGTAGCTAGAACAGATTAAGACAGTACAGATATTAAAATGAAATAGAACATGTTAAAGATTACATTGATACGTTGACCTATGTTAGGAAACATGACCAGAAAACTGTGTGAATAACTTAGAAGCAACTACAATCACTACAAACCCAGATAGAGATGAAGATGAGTGAAAAGATTTTCTTTTTGAAGTCACATTGGCAAGTTAAATATTTAGAAATATTTTATCTAAAGTCAGAGTATGCAGAATGCTAATTATATTTGATTTTTGGAGACACAGGAAGTATGGTTAATAAAATAGATAAATGAATAAAATATACTTAGGTGAAAAATAAAGCTATTACTATTAATTGTCGAGATATATTTTACTATAAGTGGATTTTGCAGGTATTTACATAAGAGAAAATATAAAAATAACTTAAAAATAGCAACCTTTTGGAATAAAGAAAAAAACTACATGTAAGCTAGTTAGAGGTTACAAAGCTTTCGAATTATATTTTCTCATACAATTTCTACAACATACTTCAAGAGTAGATGAAATACATATTATTATTATTAGTTATAGTTATCCTCAACATGCAGATTAGCAAACCGAGACTTAGGAAAGTAAAGTAACTTCTTCAAGATGCTGTTGCTATTCACTGTGAAAACAATTAATCTGGGCCTGAGAGAGCAAATTCTATGTTATTTTAGCTCCACCACAACCCTTCAGTGAATGGCTGTTCCAGGGACATTCTTTAAGATATAATTTATTCCATTTTTTACTTTATAGAGACAGGGTCTTGCTCTGTCACCTGGGCTACAGTGCAATGGTATTATCATAGTTTGCTGCAGCCTCAAATTCCTGCCCTCAAGCGATCCTCCTGCCTTAGCCTCCTGAGTAGTCATGTGCATATCACTAGGACTGGCTAATTTTTAAATTTTTTTGAAGAGATGGGGGTCTCTTTAAGTTGTCCAGACTTAAAAAATCCCTCTCATCTTGGCCTCCAAAAGTTCTGAATTATAGGCATGAGCCACTGTGCCTGGCCTCAATGCTTTTTGTGTTTTATAAAAGACCAGATACTTCTAATCAGAAACTTATAAATCTTATGGCCTTAGTGCCCATAGCACGGTAATGTAAAGACAACTTAATATTTAATACGTGATTTTTTTTTGTTGTTGTTGAGAAAGAGTCTTACTATGTCACCCTCACTAGAGTGGTCTGGCGTCACAGCTCACAGCAACCTCAAATTCTTAGGCTTAAGAGATTCTCTTGTCTCAGCCTCCCAGGTAGCCGGGACTACAAGTGCCTACCACAATGTCCGACTATTTCTTTGTTGCAGTTATCATTGTTGTTTTTGTCTGTCCTGGGCCAGGTTCAAACCTATCAGCCTCTAAGTACGTGGCTGGTGCCCTACCCACTGAGCTATGGGCACCGCCCTAATATTTGATCTTGATAGAAGGATGCATTTCTGTTATGTGTGCAAACTAGTATGTTATTTTGGGGGGGCAATTCAGTACTATGTTTTAAAAGTTTATAAATATAGGGTGTCACTGGTAGCTCAGTGGGTAGGGCACCTGCCACATATACCAAGGGAGGCATGTTTGAACCTGGCCTGGGCCAAATAAAGAACAATAACAACTACAACAAAAAAATAGCTGAGCATGTGGCAGGCACCTGTAGTCCCAGCTACTTGGGAGGCTGAGGCAAGAGAATCGCTTAAGCCCAGGAGTTGGAGGTTGCTGTGAGCTGTGATGCCATAGCACTCTACCAAGGGCAACATAGTGAGACTCTGTCTCAGAAAGAAAAAAATAAAGTTTATAAATATGCTTAACCAACCACTACACTTTTAAGTATTTTTCTTAAAGATTTTAATAATTAATTAAGAAATAGCTTATTTAGTGTAGCATTGTTTGTATGCCTGAAATAATTTAAAAAATAAAAATAAATACCCAAGCATAAGGCCTTGATTAAATACATTGTGACATATTATATTTAATGCTATAAATTTCTCTGTAAATATTACTTTCACTGTATACACAACTTTTGATTATCATATTTTCATTTTTTGTCCAAGGTTATTTAGAAGTGTGATGCTTATTTGAGCATTTTTTCAGCTCTCTTTCTATTATCAATGACTAGTTTAATTCTATTGTGGTTTGAGCATATAATTTGTATGATTTCTATTGTTTTAAATTTGTTAAGGTATGTTTTATGATGGTCTATTTTGATGACTCTCCTATGTGATTTTTGAGAAGAAGGAGCATTCTGCAGTTATTGGATAGAATATTCTATAAATGTCAATCATATAATTTTGATTGATAGGGCTATTTTTTCATCTATGTCATTTATTAATTTCCTACCTGCTTGCTTTATCAATTGCCATGAAATGTTGAAGTCTGTAACTATTATAATGGTTTCATCTATTCTCCTTTCATTTTTACCAGTTTGACTTATGCATTTGGATGCTCTGTTAAGGGCATACATATTTAGGATATTAAGTCATCTGGGAGAATTTACCCTTGTATGTTAACCTTTTATATTCATGATAATTCCTTATTCCAAAGTGTACATTTGTTCTTTGTTTAATTTTTCCTTTACTTTTCCTATGCAATTCCTATTGCAATTTTTATTTGAGTATTCAATCCCATTTTATCTTCTCTCTTAGTGTATCAATTACATTTCCCTTTAAATTTTTTTTTATTGATTGTACTAGAATTTGAAATATACATTTCAAATTACATTAGAACCCCAATAGTTGACCACCTCCCTATGTGATAACCAAGCCCCCTACCCTTGAAAAAGAAACTTCCTTTGAATCCTTTAGTCCCAGTCCCCTCAAGTGTGGGGAGAACTCTGAGAAGAGGCCTGAAGATAAGGGAATGCGTAGGGAGGGGGAAGAACTTCGAGGAGAAACTTGAAGATAACAAAAGTGTGTAGGAAGGAGAGGCTTGATGTACCTCCCATCTCCCCCCTTGTACTACGTGACACACACACCCCCACACCCCCACCCACCCCCGCTAACCACAATGATTCAGCCTCTGTTCCTTTGCTTGCTTGCTATGATGCGGGAATAGGGTATAAAGACCCATTTGATCTGTCATTTGGGGTCACTTGCTTCCTATAGCAACAACCCCTGTGCAGGTACAATAAATTTCTATTAATTGCATAAAAGTGAAGTCCAAGTATCTTTCTCAGCTGTGCATGCAAGCTACAACACCTACATTGACCACTTTTTTTTTTTTTTTGAAACAGAGTCTTACTCTGTAGAGTTCTGTAATGTCACAGCTCACAGCAACCTCAAACTCCTGGGCTCAAGCAATTCTCTTGCCTCACCCTCTCTAGTAGCTGGGACTATAGGTGTTCACCACAATACCTGGCTATTTTTTTGTTTTAGCAGGCCCAAGTTGGGTTCAAAACAACCAGCCCTGTTACATGTGGCCAGAGCCTTACCCACTGAACTGTGTATGCCATCCGTTGACCATCTTCTTAAGTTGACCTAATTTTCATAGACTGACCAGGCACTACATGTATGTGTCAGTACAGAAGGCCAAGTTTCTTATGTTGACCACCTCTGTCTGTTGATCAGTATTACAGTACCTTAGATGGTTAACTTAGAAAGGTTCTACTATAATATAAGTCCACTTTCTTTCTTTCATTTTTGAAACAGAGTCTCATTATGTTACCCTGGGTAGAGTGCTATGGCATCATAGCTCACAGCAACCTTAAAATCTTGGGCTTAAGCAATTCTCTTGCCTCATCCTCCCAAGGAGCTGGGACTACAGGTACCCACCACAATACCCAGCTATTTTTAAGTTGTAGTTTTCGTTGTTTGGCGGGCCCAGGCTGCATTCGAACTTGCCAGCTCTGGTGTATGTGGCTAGTGCTCTAGCCACTGAGCTACAGGCGCTGAGCCTATAAGTCTGTTTTCAAATAAAACTATCCTACTTCACATGTAGAACAGATATCTTATGGAAAAGTATTCCCAATTTCTGTCCTATCCATTTTGACATTTCTAACATTTATTCCACTTACCCATATGGTATCATTGCCCAATCATTTTTGTCATTATTTTGAATAAATGTTATCTTTATTTATTCTTTGTCTAGTGCTCTTCTTTTTGTCTTTTTTCATTGATCTGAAACATTTGTATATATTTATGGGGTATATGTAATATTTTGTTACATGCATAGACTTTGTAATGATAAGTCTGAGTATTTTTGGTGTCTGTCACTTGGAGTCTTCATCATTTCGATGTATTGGGAACATGTCAAGTCTTTTCTTCTAGCTTTTTTGAAAAATAAATACACTGTTGTGGTTAATTACACTCACCTACTCTGCCATTGAACATTAGAAATTACTCCTTCTATCTAACTATGTGCTTGTATTTATAAACTACCCTTTCTTTATCCCCTTCTCACCCATACACCCTTCCCAGCCTCTGGTATCTATCTTTATATGCTTTACATCCATGAGATCAACTTTTTTAGTTCCTCTGTAAGTATGAAAATATGTGCTTTTTGGCTTTCTGTGATAGGCTTATTTCACTTAATATAATAATGTCCAATTCCATCCTTGTTGCTACAAATGACATAATTTTGTTCTTATTTGTGACCAAACCGTGTTGCATTGTGTATATATACCACATTTTCTTTGCTCATTTATCCATTGGTAGACACTTTAGATTGATTCCATATCTTGGCTGTTAAGAACAGTGCTGCGATAAACATGCAAATATGGGTATTCCTTTGATATACTGATTTATTTTCCTTTGAATAAATATTTAGTAAAGGAATTGCTGGATCATATAGTAGTTCTAATTTTAGTTTTTTTGTTTGATAATTCTCCATACTGTTTATCATAGTTGGTATACTGATTTACATTCTCACTGACATCTTGCCAGAATTTTTTTCTGTTTTTTTAATAATAGTGATTAATTAATCACTATTAACTATGTTAATTAATTATTATAATTAATCACTCATTAATTAATTGAGGCAAGATGACATCTTATTGTGGTTTTGATTTGCATTTCTCTGATGATTAGTGATGAACATTTTTTCATGTACCTGTTGGCCATTTGTATATTTTTTTTTTCATTTTTTTGAGATGGGGTCTTACTCTGTAACCCAGCTTAGATTGCAGTAGTACAATAATAAATAGCTCACAGTAGCCTCAAATTCCTGGGCTCAAGTGATCCTCCCACCTCAGCCTCCCAGGCTGCTGGAATAACAGGCACATACCACTATGCTCACCTATTTTTTAAGTTTTTTTTAGAGATGGGGTCTTGCTATTGTTGCCCTGCTCTCAAACTTCTGGGCTTAAATAATCCTCCTGCCTTAGCTTCCCAAAGTGCTGTGATTATAGAGATAAGCCAGCACACCTGGCTGTATGTCTTCTTCTGAGAAATGTTTATTTGTGTCCTTTGCCCACTTTTAAATGGGATTTTTTTACTTTGTTTGTTCTGGATATTAGTCCCTTGTCAGATGGCTAGTTTTCAAATAATTTCTCCCATTCTTTAGATTGTCTCTTTGCTTTGTTGATTATTTATTTTGCTGTGCATAACCTTTTTAGTTTAATATAATTCCATTGGTCCCTTTTTGTTTTTGTTTGCCTGTGCTTTTGAGGTCTAAGACATAAAATCTTTACCTAGAACAATATCTTGAATTGTTTCGCTTGTGTTTTCTTCTAGTAGCTTTAGAGCAGCAGTTCTCAACCTGTGGGTTGTGACCCCTTTATCAATGAAAATACATTCTGCATATCAGATGTTTACATTACAATTCATAACAGTAGCAAAATTACAGTTATGAAGTAGCAACAAAAATAATTTTATGGTTGGGGGTCACCAAAACATGGGGAACTGTATTAAAGGGTCACAGTCTTAGGAAGGTTGAGAACTACTGCTTTAGAGTTTCAGATTTTATTTATAAGTCTTTAGTTCATCTTGAATTAATCTTTGCATATGGTGAAAGAGGTGTCTAGTTTCATTCTTCTGCATATATATCCAATTTTCCTGGCATTATTTATTTAATAAGGTATTTTTTTCTTCACTATATGTTTGTGTTGACTTTGTTAAAACTCAATTGGCTATAAATACAAATAGATACATTTATTTCTGGGTTTCTAGTTACCAGCATATTTTGGGGCAATTTTTTAAAACCCTTCCATCAATCCATATTATTTAAGTGGGGCACTTAATCCTTTTTCATTCGAACTTAATATTGATATGCTAGGTTTTGTTTCTGATTTAGCATTGTTATTTAGTTGCTTTGTGGCTTCATTTGTGTAATTATTTTATAAGATTTAGAGTTTTATATTTTCACGTGTTTTTGCCATGGCAAGTATCAAACTTTCTTTTCCATGTTTATCACTTCCTTGCACATTTCTTATAGAACTAGTATAGTAGTGATTAATTTCTTCACTATTTGCTTGTCTGGGAAAGAGTATTTCTTCTTCAAGCTTATTATAACAGGATACAAAATTCATTGTTGACATTTTTAAAAGAATTTTGATTTTTTTTTTTTTTTTAGCAGTTTTTGTCCGGGGCTGGGTTTGAATCCGCCACCTCCAGCATATGGGGCTGGCACCTTACTCCTTTAAGCCACAGCGGCACCCAGAATTTTGAATTTTGGCTTGTAAAGTTTCTGCTAAGAAAATACCCTATGAGTCTAATGGGATTTCCTTTGCAGGTGCCTAGACATTTTTCTCTTGCTGACTTTAGAGTTTTTTCATTCATGTCAACTTTAGATAATCTGATGAACACAATCTTGATGAAATCCTTTTATGCAGTATATTTCCTTGGAGTTCTCTGAGCCTCATATATGTGGATGACTAAATCTCTAGCAAGATGAGGGAAGTTTTCCTCAGTTATTTCCTCAAATAGGTTTTTTAATTTTTTGCTTCGTCTTCTCTCTTGGGAATACCTATGATTCATGTATTCACATGCTTCATACAATCCCATAGATCTCTAAGGCTTTGCTGATTTTTTAAAAATTCTTTTTTCTTTATTTTTGTCTGACTGGATTAATTCAAAAAAATTTTCTTCTAGTTTTGAGATTCTTTCTTCCGCTTCACCTAGTCTATAATTGCAGCTTTCAACTATATTTTGTAATTCTTTAAATGATATTTTCATTTCTAGAAGTTCTGTTTCTTTAAAACACATCTCTTTGTTTGGTAAATTTCTCATTCATATGCTAAACTGCTTTTTCATTTATTCATATTTATCTTCAGATTTCTTCTGGATTTCATTGAACTTCTTTGCAATCCATATCTTCAATTCCTTTGTCATTTTAGGATTTTCATTTTGGTTAGGATCCATTGATAGCCTGATCTTTTGGGGCTGGAGGGTCATAATACCCTGCTTTTTCTTAATGTCACCACTGTTAAGATTGATTTCTTCTCACCTGAAGAAATTATCTATTCTTTGTTTTCCCCTTGAGAATGTGACCATAATGTAGGCTGCATATGATCATTTGGTTTTGCTTCAGGGTGCTTTCAGGGGTAAAGGGTCTGTGAATCCATTGGTTATAAATAGCCTCAGTGTGGTGGTTTTCTCAAATGTGTATTATAATAGTAAAGTATTTGTGTTAGGGTTCAGCCTCCTTAGAGGCTGGGAGGGAGAAAGTCTAAAGAATCATATGCCTCATTCCTAAATGTTGTGCACTTGTTTCTGCAGGTTTTGTGGGGTTGTGCAGTTCAACCTCCATGCCAGTAGGTGGCATTTGCAGGTAATTCCTGGCCATGGCATTAACAATCAGGTATATGCTTGGCTTATGTTTACCAGGAGAAGCTTTCAGTTGCCACAGGAATGCACATTGGCATGAGCAGGAAGCCCAGCAGAGGCAAGAGAGAGGAAGCTGGGTGGAGATGCACTGGGCAGACCCTTTCTTGAGTCCCCCAAGGGTTTGCCCCATCAGGGGTTGGTGCTTATGCTCATGCCACAAGCACTGGTCCCTGACAGGCTTGGTGGGGGAGCTCCTGAATGTGCTGAAGTCTCCACATTGGCAGGGGCGGGGTGGGGGGGGGGTTGTTGGCCACCACCTGGTCCTGGTGCTTAGGAAACTCAATTCATTCAAAAACTACTACTAAGTAGACCACCTGTCTACATCCAGGTGGCAGTGTGGCTAAGAGTCATAAAATACACCCATCCTGCAGCTCACTGTGGAAATGAGCATGATACAAAGCCTTCTCCCCCAGCCCAAAACACACTGCTCCCCAGCTCTCCTGCTCTCTGCTGGGTGGATGCTGTACCTCCTCAAAGAAGTGGACCAGAGAGCCAGCCTTTCTGGCAAGCCTCAGCCTGGTGGCTACACAGCCATTCCTAGAACCCTAGAAAGGTGGTCCTGCAGCCCGCTTGTGCCTACTTCCAGGGTGAACAGTCACAGCTGTGTCTGCCGAAGTAGGTGCAAGGGAAGAGAAATCTCCCATTCTTCCTCTCACACCTGGGAGTGGAGCTTGAGTGGGATGGAATTACACTTATCCCCTGCAGAGTCCAGCCCAATCTTTGAATCTCTGCTGGACGTGGTGCCTCTGCTACCACTCCAAAAGGGGGATCTTTTGTACTTAGGAAAGCCCATGCTCTGGTTTCCCTTGTCCCAAGGGATAGCTCCCATGATGTGCTGTCAGGGTTTGCTGAGGGCAGACCTGGGTTGGGAATAGATAGGGGAGATAATGAGACTGTACACCCTCTTAATGTATAAAGTCTGAGAAGCCTGGAGAAGCGTACATTGCTCATGCTGAGTGGCAGATTGAGGCAATGCAGCATGATCCAATCTCTCAGGGATCTTTTATTATGCTCAAAAAATAGGATTAGAGAGAAAGCTAGGCTCCCAGGGAGGTGGGGTTAATCTGGAACATAGGATAAAGGAATGTCTGCAACAGTCTGATAAAGTGTATTTGGAAAAGAGGAGGGGGAAAGCAGGTTTCCTCCCTGCAGGGCAGATATCTTCACTTCCCTAATCTAAACTGCCCATCAGGAGTCCAAAGAATTTATCCCTGCTATGGGGCTTAGCCTGCTGACTCTCAGTGCTGCAGGGATGGTCACAAAGGAGCACCTCTAGGCTCTTTTCATCTTTGGTGGTCTTGATGAACTCTCTAGGACAGCACGTTTGCCTGCTTTGCTCTGGATTGAGGTGCTCCACCCCACAGAGGGATCACCCCACGTCTACCTCCACAGTGTGCTCCTCTCTTCCTTCCCTGGAAGAGCTGCACCCCCTGGGGGCTAGACCACTGGCAACTCTGCAGCTCCCCTGACTACCACCAGTCCTATGATGGCTCCTGTCCTCTGAGTTGAGAATTCCATAGTGTCAGTGAGGCTCCTGAGATGTGGAGACAAGCTTCACAAGGGCTGAAGTGCCCAGGGCAGGATACAGTCCCCTGATGCCTGCAGCCCCAGTATGGTGCCCTGCTGCCATGGCCAGTGTCTAGGAGGCCTGAGATGTGGAGACAAGCTTCACAAGGGCTGAAGTGCCCAAGGCAAGATACAGTCCCCCTGATGCCTGCAGCCCTAGTATGGTGCCCTGCTGCCATAGCCAGTGTCTAGGAGGGCAAGCACCCCAGTCCACCATCTAGTACACAATGCCCTTGGTAAGTCCCCAAATCACAGTCTGCACCAGTGTTTGGTTTCATAAGGGCAGAGGAGCTCTCCAACAGGATGCTGTCAGTTCATTGAGGGGGCCAGAGAGCCAAAACACCCCCACTCCCCAGGCATTTCTAGGTAATACCAAGTCCTTCAGAGTTCTATAGGGATCACAGTGAACCTGCCCTTTTCCCTTGGTTGATTCACTGAAAGATCAACTCATAATTATGGCAGATTAATAAGTTTTATTTTCAAACACCATGCACATAGGGGGAACCATGAGAATAATCTCCCAATGTCTCAAAGATGGTCAGATACTTCTATAGATACCTTTTTGAAGGGAGGGAGAGAAGGTGGAGTATGGGTGCAGCAGGGGTCACTAGGGAGGATGTATGGATGGAGGGAAACAGATTGACTGTAAATTAACCTGAGAAACAGGTACTGTGTTTTAAAAGATTTTGGGCAAGGTCTGTTAGCCTTCACAAAAGGAAAGAAGTCAGCAGCCCCTTTCAATCCCCAATCAGGTGAGTCAGGTTTTATGTAGATAGAGGAAAGGCCTCTTCCATTGCTTTCTGATCATGAACAGCCTTTAATTAAAAATATTCTTTGTTAAGTAGTCACATTGTGGAGTAAAATTTTCTTAGCTCCTTCAGTTCCTAGCTGGTCTCTGCCAGCCTCTTGCTTCCTTGGTGCCCCAGCTTCTTCATGTGAGTTCTCCACTGTGCTCTAGCACTCTGCCCTTAATATTCTATTTGAGTTATGACTATTCTGGTAACTGCAATTCTTCTTTCTGAGGAGAACTGCCGTACAGTGTCTCTAGTCACCTTGAACCTACTGCTTTTTTGATTCTTTTCTTATGGTTGCCATCTAATTGGTAAATTTTTCATTCATTTCCTGAATCATTTTAATGATTTCTTTATATTGTTTTTATGTATTTTCTGGTATCTCACTGATCTTCTTTAATTTCATTATTTTGGATTCTTTCCCTAGGATTTTATAAATTTCTTTTTGGCTAGAATCTGTTGCTGGAAAATGATTGTGTTCTTTTGGAACTTGTATGTTTCCTTGCCTTTTCATGTTTCTTGTGTCCTTAGTTGACATCTGCACATCTGTTCCAACAGTTGCTTCTTCAAATTTTTTGAAATTGCTTGGTGGGGGATGACATTTTCTTAAAGATGTATCTGTGGAGCTGGGTGAGTAGAATAATTTGGCTTTAATTCTGGATATGTGCAGTAGTGTAGTTTCTACATGATTTCCTTGGCTATAAATAGTGTCAGTGGTATCTGTGATTTTTTTCAGTGGTTCAGACTGTGGTTGGTAGTGGAGAATGTGGTTAATTTTGCTGGGGGTGACGACACGAGATGGAACTATCCATAGGTTCCATTGTTGGCAGCTGTGGGACAAGCATGCCTGTTCTTGAGCTCCAGGGTGGTGTGCACTAGCACTGGTATTAGTGGCCCAGGCAGGCCAATATTTGGGCCTCTACAAGGTTTTCTTGAGTGCTGGTAGTGGCATCAGTGGGCTAGGTGGTGAGTATGTTCTTGGGCCTGCAAGGCAGTGGGTGTAGTGTGGGCTGTGGCAGACCAATGGTGGAGCAACTATCTGGCTCCCATGCAGTTTGTGCTGGTGGTGGTGGTGGCTATGATGGGCTCCATAAGCCTGATTCCAGGCCTTTCAGTAGCATATGCATGTGGGTGCCAGCTGGGGTTGTAGCAACAGCTTGGGTGGATAGACCTCAGGCATGCAGGAGGAATGCTCAGATGCCGTTGTGTTGTCTGGGATAGGCCCTCAGAGAGTATGCTTAGGCATTGAAGAGGTGGAACTGGGCTCGGTCCTCTGGTGTTGCATGCAGGTGCTGCTGTGGTAGGGAGGGATGGGTGATCTGGAGGCCCCTACTGGAATGCTTGGTTGGGGCAGCAGGGCCTGCACTGCAGCCCTGCTACTGGAGAGGGTGGAATGACTTTAGGTTGTAGCAGCCGTAGGCAGGCAGCTGGGAAACATGGGCTTCCCTTGCACTTTGGACCTGGTGTGCAGCCTGAAGACAGGAAGTTTGTTCTCAGGGTATGTGAAAATGCTTGCCACCTTCTGGGCACTTGCTGATGGCTTCTGTGTCAACCCTGGTGGCTGTGGGTGAGGAATGTCAATGGAGCTCCATGGATGTGAAGGTGCAGGGGCTATTGGGCCCCTAGGCAGCATGTAGTCAGGTGGCAGGGGATGGGGGGAACTGTCAGTATGGCACCTTGCTGTAGCTTCTTAAGATTCAGGGGTTGTATGGAACCCAGGATTTGCTGCTCTCTGGAGCAATGCCTTCATGCAGTTTGCAGGAAGCTTCCTGTGTTAGTCTTGGTGCCGTGAGGATCTAGGGAGTCTCCTGTGGCTAGGATGGCAGGAGTTCCTAATGAGAATGTGAATCGTGGGGATTTTTCCTTTACCTTTTCCCTGTACTGTCAAGCTTCTAGCTCTCAGCTCATCCCACTGAGCCGGCTGCCTCACTTCACTCTTCCTCCTTGATTTGATGTTTCCTGCTGCTCCTTTGTTGAATTCCAGAGTTCTCTCTTAGATGATCTATTCTAAGTGTGATTATCTACTCATTTTTCTGCATCTCCTTTGTTGATGGGTTGGGGGAGATGAGTACCAGATGCCTCCAGTTAGCCATCTTGAAGCTCCTCCCTCACTCTTCTTTGTGTGGATGTAAGTTTCTGACCTATATCATTTTCCTTGTGCTTGGTGAATTTCTTTTAATATTTCACTCAAGGCAGGCAATGATTTCCCTCCTTTTGTTTGAGAAAGTCTTTTGAAAAGTAATTGCTCTGAATATGGAATTCTAGGTTGGCTTTTCAATATTTCACTCCAATCTCTTCTTGCTTGCCTGGTTTCTGATAAGAAGTCTAATGTAATTCTTATCCTTGTTCTTCTATATATAGGCCGATTTTTTTCCTCAAGATTTATTTCTACTTATTTGATTCTTTATAGGTGGAATATGATATGCCTAGATGGGTTTCAGTTTTGGTTTTGGTTTGGTATTTGTCCTGTGTTCAGCATTCTCTGAGCTTCCTGGATTTATGGTTTTATCTCTGTCAGTAGTTTTCAAAAACCCTGAGCTATTATTACTTCAAATGTTTCTTATGTTCCTTTCCCTCTTTCTTCATAAAGTAAGTGAAAATATAATAGATAAGATAGCAGAAAATATTTCCAAATATCTGATAATTGTCTAGTACCCAGGATATATGAAGAACTACAACTCAACGGTAAAAGGATAAATAACATTAAGAAGGGACAAAATAAATTAATGGGCTTCTTTAATGAAGATACACAAATAGTCAATAAGCACATGAAAAGATGCTTAATATCACTAGTAATCAGCAAAATGCAAATCACACTCACAGTATAGCTACCAGCATAGACAGGATTAAAAAGCCAGGTAATAACAAGTATTGGTGAGGGTGTGGAGAAATTAGAATACCCTCATGGTGGAAATGTAAAATTGTGCAGATGTTTTGGAAAACAGTCTGGTAGTTTCTGAAATGATTAAACAGAATTATCATACAACACAGCAATGGCATTCTTAGATACATATCAAGAAGAAATGAAAATATGTCCACATTGAAGCTTGTACACAAACTTTCATAGCTGCATTAATTGTAATATCTGAAAGTGGAAATAATCCAAATATCTGTCAATGGAGGGGAAGAATAAATACAGTGTGGCATATTCATGTAATGGATTTCTAGGATGGGGAAATCTCTGGGGGCAGAACGTCTATTAGTGGTTGTATAGAACTGGTGGAATAAGAAAAGATGGGGTCCAGAGTATGATAGCTAAAGGTACTGGATTTCTTTCTGGTATGATTAAAAATGTCCTAAAATTGATTTTGGTGATGCTTGCATGTAGCTGTCAATATACAAAAAAAATCATTAAATTGTATACTTTGAATGGATTCATTGTAAAGTATGTGAAGCATATCTCACAAAGCTGTTATGAAAAGAAAGTGATGAATTCCAAACACTTTATATGTAGGAGCTGAAACCAGAAGTGATCCATTATGATGTAGTGCAAATTACTCTTTAGTTAATAAAAATAGTTTTTATAGATGAATATTCATTTATACTGGATGACGTTTATGATATTTTGTTGATTAAAAAAGGTGGTCTATAAAACAATATGTATGTTTCTATTTTGCAAAAAAAAAAAAAAAATTACCTATGTGCAGATGCTTCTTGACTAATGATAAGGTCAAGTCCTGATAAGCCTACTGTAAGTTGAAAATATACTAAGTCAAAGATAAATTTAATATACCTAATCTACCAAACATCATAGCCTAGCCCAGCCTACCTTAAATGTGCTCAGAACACTTACATTAGTTTACACTCAGACAAAATCATCTAACACAAAGCCTACTTTATGATAAAGTATTGAATGTCTCATGTGATTAATTAAGTATTGAATATCTCATTAATTCTCATGTTGAAAGTGAAAAATTAAATGGTTGTGTGTGTACTTGAAGTATAGTTTCTACTGAATGTATGTCACTTCCACTCTGTTGTAAAGCTGAAAAGCCCTAAATCAAACCATTGTAAATAGGGAGACATTTGTACGTAAAGGTAAATGTTAAAAGTGGTTATCCTTACTGGTGGATACTTGTACAAAAATGTATAAAAATTTTGGTATCTTTTATAAAGCAATCCAAAAAAAATCCTTCTATAAAGCAATCAAAATCTTCTATAAAACAATCAAAATCCTGTGGCTGTACTTTACCTTGAATGTTCTCAAAGCAGTTTTCAGCAGTATCTACCTTTCCATAAAGAAAAAGTTTTAGTAAAAGATGCAGAATCCTTATCATTGCACACTATGATCTAGCATCCTTTCTAAGATTAACTGGCTGGGTAATGTATGCTCTGTACACGGACAGAGTAGTTTACTGAATAGAGCAGTAAAATAAAACTCATTAAATGTTAAGCAATATTTATGAAAAGCACAACATTGACCTTGAAATAGTGTATCTGGAAACTTTGTTTTTAATAACAATTAGGTTTTTTAAAAGACTACTCCTACGTTGGAACAATAAAACCTTTTTGCTATTGTGTATTTGTGTATGGGTACTTTTCTCTTTTTTATGTGAGAGTGTTAAGTGGAAGTATAGAGAAAGGAATACATTAGTTCATCCAAAAACATCATTAAACCTTCAAAAAACATTCAGATGAGCAAAAAACAAAAAAAAAAAGTCTATACTGTATTTAAAAATAAAAGATGTCTGTGACAGTGACAGTATGTGGAACAAATGATATTATATGCATATGCATATGATAGATTTATTTACAAATCTCCGAAACATTTCATTTGTATATAGATATGTTATACTAGAGTATGCTTTTCTAAAATTATCATACCATTGATTTTTTTCTTTTTACTGCCTATTCCAATCACAGAAAAATATTAGCATCTTCAATATTATAGAATTGAAAGTGTTTTTTATTATATGTATAAGTATAATATTGTATTACTCTCTTACACTTGAAGTCCCTGAGCTTGTAAGGTAACAGCTATGGTCATTGATATAGTTTGAATGTTTGCACACTCCCTCAAATTCATGTATTGAAACCTAATCATTGGTGTGATGGCATTTGTATGTGGGACCTTGGGAGATATTCAGGTCATGAGGATGGGGCACTCATGAATGGGATTAGTGCCCTTATTAGCAAAGCCCCAGAGAGCTGCCTTTTCCTTCTACCAGAAGGGGACATATGAATTAAGGCACCATTCATATATATATATATATATAAAGCACATATATATGTATACACACACACACACACATATATGTGTGTGTATAGAGAGAGACAGACAGAGGGAGAAAAAGAAAGAGAGAGATTATGAACCAGAAAGTGACCCCTGACCAGACACCAAATTGCCTGGAGCTTTGATCTTGAACTTCCCAGACTCCAGAACTGTGAGAAAAATAAATTTTTGTTGTTTAATGATTTTGTTTAATGATATTTTGTTATAGCAGCCCAAACTAAGACAGTCATTCTCCCTATAAAGGTATTATTTAGCCTTGTTATTTGAACTACTATAGTTTTTATATATTTCAAGTGATTTCAGATATTTATCTGTAAGCATACTGAATGTTGACTTTTAAAACAGATAGTAATGCTAGTGGCCATAGAGGAAATAAAAATCAGAAAGTAATTCACTCATCATATTTTAGTTAGCATTTATCAAACACCTATCAAGTACGAGGCAGTATTGGGCACACTGCATGCACTATCTCTTTCAATCTACACAATAAACTAATGCACTAGAAAAGTAAGGCCCATGCTATTTCATGTCACCAAACCTCTAGTAAGTGACAGTAAGGTTTTCACTAGGTGCATCCATTTCCCAAACTTAGAGCTTTTCCAAAATACTGGTGAAAATGAAATGATATCTTTCTGATACCCTTGTGGCCCTGGCTAATTTATGGGTATAACCCTTGTGATAATGTTGAACATTTAGTTAAGAACTTGGGATTCTAAAGTCAGATCTGGATTTGTAGTACTTATTACATGTGTAATCTGGAGCAAGTCACTTACATGTATCCCATCTTCCTCCTCTGTGAATGGGGTAGCAGTACTATTGACCTCACAAGATTATTGTGAAGAGTAAATGCAAATGTAATTACTATATGTAGAGATGTAGTCTTGGCATTGCTAAATAATTCTTAGCTCTTACTATTTTGATGAGAAAGTTGTTCTGTAAGGTCACACCCTTGAAGTCATGCTGTGGTGTCCTTTGAAAGGGAAAAAAAATGGTAATTGATAACTACCCTGGGAATTAGAATTTGCCAGACAGAAAGTGAGGCCTTGGAAGTTGATCCCAGACTAGGGAAAATCACATTCTTTTGTTTAGTCATCTCTCTCAGTCTTGGACTCTGGGCATCTAGATGTCACTGAGGACATTCTTGTTTGGCAAAGAAACACTGGCTGGTGTCTCATAGAAGCAAGCTAGATCCTAAACAAAAAGAAAGCCCTATAGCAGCGCAGGGGTATCATGTAGGGGACCCCAGAGATCTGAAGTCTTGTGTTGGCAGGTTCAGAAAGCAGTGATAGTCAGTTGGCCATGGCAAGGTGCACTGTAACTTATAATTGCCTCCTGTTATCATTGGGACTTCAATAAAAACTAATCACCTATTTCAGTATAGTCTCAGTTGTACTCTGGAAGGCTAAGGGTAGTGTCTGTGTTCAACCTGAGGCTGGAATTGGAAAAGGTGAGAGCAAATGTTGTAGCAGGGTAAAGCCATCAAAAAGTCAACAGAAATAGCTGAATCAGAAATTGTTGGGAACATTTCCTGTTGCCCTTCCCCACATTTGTAGGTTTTCTCTTCATCAACAAGGTCCTTGAAAGACAAGGAAAGTCAGAGGAACTGTCACAGGATAAAGGAGACCAAGGATAAGTAAAAAGCAAATGCAAAGGAATCTTGGCAAGGATCCTGGAATAGAAAAATGATGGGAAAAATTGGTGACATTCAAATAAGGTCTATAGTTTAGTTAACAATGTGCCAAGGTTAGAGTGCTGTTCTTGATAATACACCATGGTTGTGTAAGATGTAAACATCAGAAGCAGAATATGGGGTATATGAAGCCATACCCCTTTTTGGGTAACTTTTTTGTAATTCTAAAATTAGATCAAAATACAGAGTTAAAATTGTATGCTGTATAATAAATAAAATCTGGCTTTGTAGTTTTTACAAAAAAGCACATCTAAAACCTAAACATACAGAAAGTTTGAGAGTAAAAAATAGAAAACTATATAAAACTCAAACTGTAATAAAAAGAAAGATTGAATAGTGTCGCTATAGATGTTTAGGGTTAGAAACATTGCTAGGGGAAATGAAGTTATTTCATGATGCTGACAGATTCATCTTGGCAGGAAGACATAATAGTTCTAAATCTGTATGCTTTCAATATATATATAATGCTTTCACATATATATATTCTTTCAAAATATATAAGGGAAAAATAACAACAAAGAGGAAAAGATAAATCCAGAATCACAATGAAAGATTTTAAGTCATGCCTCTCAGAAGCTGCTAAATTCAAAACAGAAATAAAAATCTCAGTAAGAATATAGAACAACTTGAACTACACAGTTAACAGCTGCGGGACACTGCACGTAACAACTGCAGAATATATACACTTTAAAACATGAGGAACATTACAAATATTGACCATAGACTATCAGGCAAACTTTAAACTTTAAACTTTAAAAATATCAAAAGATTGAAATAATACAAATTGTATTATTTTTTACTACAATGCAGATAGGCTAGAAATGAACAGTGAAAGATAAAAATCCTCAAAGCCTAAGAATAAAAGAAGAATTCAGAATATAAGCTAAAAAATATTTTAAACTGAATGGTAAAAATAATACATATCAAAACTTATAAAGCAAAATCAATACTTACAGTACTTTTCCTTAGAGGAACAAAAGAACAAACCAAACATTTATATTAAAAAATTAGTTAAATAATAGAACAATATATCCAAAGAACATAGAAATAAGGAAATAATACAGATAAAAGTAGAAATTAATAATATAGGAAACAAATATAATAGGGAGCACAAATATAGCACAATACAAAGCTGGTAATTAGGGATTTAAAAAGATTAAGATTAATAAATTCCTACACTACTGATAATAAAGAAAAATAAAATACTAATAATTATTATTCATAATGAAACAGTATCTCTTAATAGTTCTTCAAACATTAAAAGATAAGTAGAGATATTCTGAATAACTGAAAACCTATAAATTTGAAAATTTTATAGGAAATTACTATGTTCTGAGAGAAAGACAACTTACTAAATTTTGCAAAAAATGGAAGAGAAAATGGTCTTATTACTATTTTTAAAAACTGAATTAACTATGTTTCCACAAAGAAAATTACAGACTGAGATGACTTTAACAGTGAGTTCTATGTGAGAAACATTTCTAGTCTTTAGCAAACTGATACAGAGAAGGGAGAAAGGATGTACACTCTTCAACTCAAGAGATTGCCATAACTTTCATGCTAAAATTTCTTAAGAACAGTATAAGGAAGGAAAACTAAATGCCAATCTTATCCATATCTGTTCATATCTTAGTCATAGATATATCCTCAACAATTTTGAGAAAAAGTTGGGAAACAATCCATGTATATCCACATATAAAAATAATTGGTTTATTATTAGAATATCAATTTTTTTCAATCTTTTTTTTTTCTTTTTGAGACAGAGTCTCACTCTGTTGCCCAGGGCAGAGTGCCATGGCATCATAGCTCCCAGCAACCTCAAACTCCTGGGCTTAATATTAAGAAATTAGGCATCTTTCTCTTGTTCATGAACTTAATGAAAAGATCATATTGCCCCAGCCTCCAAAGTAGCTGGGACTACAGGCATGCACTACCATGCCTGGTTAGTTTTTTTTATTTTTAGTAGAGATGGGGGTCTCACTCTTGCTCAGACTGGTCTCGAACTCTTGAGTTCAAGCAATCCACCCACTTCATGATTACAGTCATGAGCCCCTGGGCCTAGCCTCTATCTTTTTTTTTGTTAACCACATGGACAGAATAAAGGAGAAAAAACATGTAAAGAACAGAGTAGATGCCAAATGAAAAGTGTTTGATAAAATCCAACATTTATTCATAATAAAAAAAAATTCCTAAGAAACTAGCAATATACAGTTTAAGGAAATTACTTAATCTGATGAAGGGCATCTCATGAAATAAAGTGAACATCATATCTAATTATTAAATGAAATACAATCTTCTCATTAAGTTCATGCACAAAGAAAGATGCCTATTACCTCTCCTTTTATTCAGAGGACATGCATAGCAAATTGTTTTGGAAGTTCTAGCTAGATCTAGCTTTACCAAAGCAAGAAAAAAAATAAAATGTATAAAGAGTAAAAGGTAGAGACTCATCTGTCACAATTTGCCAGTAATAATAATATACTTAGAAAACAAAGATAAATTACTAGAATAAGTGATTACTAGGAAAACAAGTACTAGAAAATTAAAATTGTTAAAATTAATGAATAAGATATTTGGATATATTATCAATTTATAAAAATCAACTATATTTTTAGATCCCATATATAACCAGTAAGAGATGCAAAAAGAAAAAAGTTACCATTTACAGAAACGTTGAAAAAAAAAAACCAAAATGTGTTAGATTTCATTAGAGAAAGCCAAAAAAGTATAGTAAAAGACTATTACATAGACCTAGGCTTAATTAAATGAAGAGACACACCACGTGCATGGGTACGAAAATTCTGTTGTAAAGGTGAAAATTCCTCCCTAAATGATCTATTGCTTCATTGTAATCACAATCAAAATCTTAACTTTTTCTTAGGAAACTAGATAAGCTGATTATAATATTTATTTGGAAATGCAAAGAACCAAGACTTTCCACGACCTTCTTGGAAAAGAACAAGAATTGCCTTGCTTTGCCAGATGTCAAGACTTACTGTACAGGGTTGGCACCTATATCTCGTGGCTAGGGCACCAGCCACACACACCAGGGCTGGTGGGTTCGAACCTAGCCTGGGGCTACCAAACAACAATGGCAACTACAACAAAAAAAGAGCCAGGAATTGTGGTGGGCGCCTGTAGTCCCAGCTGCTTGGGAGGCTGAGGCAAAAGAATCACTTGAGCTTAAGAGTTTGAGGTTGCTGTGAGCTGTGATGTCATGGCACTCTACCGAGGGTGATATAATGAGACTATATCCCAAGGAAAAAAAAAGAGAGAGAGAGACTTACTCTATGGAAGAATATAGAATTACTGCAAAATAATTCATGCAATGGCATATTATGTCGCAAGAAAAATGAGCTCATCCAGTTACATGGGTTAATGGGACAAACATATTGTAGAAAGAGATTTTCTACATGTTACATTTTATGATAATGGTGGCACCAAATAGCAGTGGGGAAAAAGGAGGCCTTATGGTTGAATCAAATATATTATACAAAGAAGAACATGGAATTGAACTCGCTACCTCACACTAAACACTAAAGTGAATTTTAGGTAAGTTATGGTCCTAAATATGAAAGGCAAAAATTAATAATAATTATAATATTAAAAGTTTAAAAGACAGTACAGAAGAATATCTTCATGACTCTGGGGATTTCTTAAAATATGAAACACAAATCATAAAGCAAAGATGGATAAATATGACTACAATAAAATGAAGACATGGTATTCATGACAACGCGTTAGACAATGTAAAGCTAGGGCACAAGTCAGAGGCATTTGCATCACCTGTCAGTGACACAGTTTACATGCAGACTATATAAAGTTCTCCTAAAACCAATTCAAAAAAGACAACCTATTAAAAAAGAGCTAAAAGACTTGAACAGGCTTCCTTTTCCAAATAGAGAAATCATAATGGCCAGCAAGCATATGAAAATAAATCTAACCCTATTTAATAATCAGGGAAATGTCAACTAACACCAAAATGAAATACCACTACTAATAGATGTTTTAAACTAAATTGTAAAGGAATCTAGTGAAAAAACATTGATCAGCATATAGACTACTACAAGTTCTCAGATTGCTGGTGGATGTGTAAGTTTATATGACCACTCTAGAAAACCTATAGGCAATTTAGCCAGTAAAATTGAAAACATGCATCACCCCAGAGCTGGCACTGCTGCTGTTTACATGTCTGCCCTTCAGAACTGCATGCTGAGAGCACCAGCACACACACAGACATGTTCAGAGCAGTATTATTCATATCTTCAGACTGGCAGCACTCAGATGACACCCACAACCAAATGGATAAATAATTCATGCAATGGCATATTATGTAGCAAGAAAAATGAGCTCATCAAAGTTACATTCTTCAATATAGATGAAACTTGAAGGTGGAGCAGGTTTGCCCATTCACATGTGTGTGTGCACGTACTCACACAAACATAAACACACATGCTCAGACCACATATTCTGTGATTCCATTTGGACAAAACACTTTATTTAGAGATTCTTAATTTGAAGCTAAATTATAAATGAGGAAATCAGTAACCAGGAGGTCGTCCCAGGTCCTGAGAATAGTTCTACTTTCCAACTTAGGTAGCATTAATATAACTGTCTATTTTATAATGATTCGTTAAATTATAAATTTATGCAAAGAAGAAAGAATGTGATATCCATTCAGCTGTTTGTGGGGGGCAAATGATAATATCCTCACTCTGCAAAGTATTTAATAAAGGATGCAATGTGCTTAAGTCCTTAATTTTTATGATCATGCATATTTAAACTTTTCTGGACTTTGACAGAGTCAATTCATATCATAAGCATTGTAGACAGAAAGAGTCTTAATAAAATTTGTTGACAATGACAATCTGTTTTATCGAATTTTGTAGAAAGTGTGGGCCAATTTCATTTACTATAACCATATGGAATGTGAAACTTAAAGTCAAGATTTTCTTTAATTTATTCCATTTTCAGTAAATGCCTCCAGGCATAATAGGGGACTAAGCTGGCTTCAAATTAGTAATAAAAACATTCAGAATTGCCACTTCTGCGACTAATCCACTTGATGGCGCTAAACTAACAGACTATGAGCTAATCCTCCAAGGAAGTTTGAGCATTAATGTGTTGTTCAGTGTGTTTTCATAATCTTAGACCTTGTGAATTCTAAGGTCTCTTTTGGCTTAGATCATTGGATATATTCATCAGGGAAAAAAAGGATTAAAAATTCTTAAGGAATTGAAGCTGTTTTTAAGAATTAAAAAAGGAACATTGTAAGTCTTTCACACAAACAGCTTTCCATGTCTCCTACTCTTGCTTCTTCCACACCTCCAAATTATGAACCCTAGGGAAATAAATAATTTGGGCTCTAGGATATTGGAGCTTTAATAAATATATATGAATCACAAAATTTTATTTTTATTTTTGAAGCTGTCTCATACCGTCTGCTCTGGGTAGAGTGCTGTGGCATCACAGTTCACAGCCACCTCAAACTCTTGGGCTTAAGTGATTCTCTTGCCTCAGCCTCCCAAGTAGTTGGAACCACAGGCACCCCACAATGCCCATCTAGTTTTTCTATTTTTGGTAGAGACATATTTTGTTCTTTGTCAGGCTGGTCTCAAAGAACTCTTGAGTCTCCCAGAGTACTAAGATTACAAATGTGAGCCACTGCGCCCAGAAGAATCACAGTATTTTTACACTGAATGCTTTTGTGGGAAGGATGGGTTGGAGAAGGTTTTGCCATGGTTTGTGAACTTAGCAGATCCAGGAAGAAGCGCCGCCTTTATGCACTGCAGTGAGGCCGTGATGAAGTAGGCTTGGTTTCTGCAGTTTAAGGAAGGATGCTGCTCTTCTTCCTGGAGGAGCATTTTTGCTCAGATCTTAAAACAGAATAAAGCTTCCTTGCTATGATTCTTCAGCTGTAAGCAATGGGAAATGATTCTTGGCTGGTGAAGAAGAAATGTGAGAGGCTAGTGGTCCTTTTAAATGCGCTTACTAAAATGGGAGCATTAAATAAAGTCTTGGCTTCCAGTTTCACATTACATACAGCTATAGGAAAAGAAATTGGCTTATATGTTTTCTGTGTGAAAAATCTTTCTTTAAGGGTGTTGGAATTTATTTGGAATGGCAAAACTGTAGAGAAACCTGTTAGTGCTATGTGGAGTATGATCATAAAAGAAAGCTCATGAATCTCTCATCTTTATTTAATCTTAACAGGCACCTTTCTTGCTTTGCAACAAGGGGAGGATATTTCACCCAAATTCTTAAATAACAAACAAACAGAAAACCCCATCTTGGTAGAACTTTCTTCCAAGTGAAGCTGGTCAGAGTCCTATTTGCCTATCAGTGGCCTGTGGCAGGCTGTGCTTCGTTGGAGACAGAGGAGGCTCTTTGAAGGCAGAAACTGAGTGCTATTTTCATCTATATTCTGCACAGCAGAGAATCCAGTGGCTTAGAGAGGTAAATACCCAATAAATATGAATATAAAGAATTGTCGTTCTGTCTAATCTGAGTGCTGATTTTATATTTTCTTCCTTTCTCTGAAGATTTCATTGTCTCCTAAATGAAATTAATAAATAAATGAAATAAATGAATTAAGGTCATCAAATCTTAAAGTAGAAAATTTGGATAGAGAATAAAATAAACTCTGTGCATAGTTTTAAATGTGCATATTGTACTTTTTCAAAGAAAGCACCACTCTGTCCTTTCCTTACCACTTCCTTCCTCTTCTGCTGTGAAACACCAGCAGTTTTGTCCAAAATACATCAGATAACATTTATTTCCTACAAGTATCAAAAAAATTCAAGTGCGCACTTCTTCAGCATTATTTGACAATCTTAAGAAATTTTAGTTGTCTGTTAATTTTTAAGTGCTACCCTACCCATAACAAACAAACAAACAAAAATTATATTACAGTAACACAAATTTAAAAATAAGGACACAGATCTTTTGGACTTTAAAAAGTATATGAAAAACAAAACTTACATAGGCTAAAAAAGCACCTGCATAAAATCTGATGCTCTTTATAATGTAAGACTCATCTTTATGTATCTTGAATCATCAGCCATTTGTCAAAATGCCAAAAGCAATATTCTATACAGGAGAGATATTCAACCTTAATTCAGCCATGAAGAACTCTGTGAGCCAAATTTGTATTTCATGCAGCCCTATAGATTGTATGAAATATTAGAACAATAGGAAAACATTGCAGTGTCTAAAGAGGAAATATTTTTATATTTTGACTCAAAATGTTCTTTCCTAGTACATTGTTTTAAATTTTAACTCACAGAGGAGGGAAGTTGCTTATTGGCTGAGTCTATAAACTGACAAATGTTTGAATTTCTGGCTCAACACTGAAATGTGAGATAAATTCTAAACACTGGATTTAGTATAGACAAAAGTATTCTGGTCTTGGTATGTCAAGTTTGCAGTCTGTTCTTGGTTCTTAGTGTGCTCTTTGCTGAAGAATGACCAGACACACCAATGGCAAGGCAAGTGTGAAACAAAGGTTATTGAGGAAGAGCAAGATGGGTTCATACAGCAAAACTGGGAATATTCGCCACAGACAATTAATGGGCTCCCTGTCATAACAAGAGGCTCTGGGTACAGTCTGGGGTCTTGTTTTATAGTGTCTGGATTGAGTCCTCCTGGTCCTCCTTGTAGTTCAGATGTCACCACTGAATCACTTTGATGGACAGTTTATGATATGATAATTAGCATAAGGTTACTCTGGGTCACTTTCCAGTGTTCCAGATCCCACTGTGCTCCATCTGCCTGGGGGGGGGGGGACATTCCTCCTTCTGCTAGGTATAGCAAGTGCCCAGGGCACAATAAATGGGGGGGCAGCACTGAGATGGTGTGCCTGCCCTTGTCCCTCTTCCCAGGCGGGGAGATAGCTGGAGGCAGTACCAAGGCAGCACCCATAAGTGCTAAAGGTACCAACTCTATGCCTAGCTGATGTGTACCCTCAGTGCCTAGCAGTGTCTGAAACACAGCAGGTATTCATGGATATGAACCAAACACTGAACACTACAGATTCTACTTTTTCCTAAGTTTTGCATTTTCCTCTGTTCTCACTGTCACTTCTTTAGTTCTGGTCATTATAATCTCTGATCTACTGTACTTGCTAACTAAATTATGTTTCTACTTTGTCATGTTTTCTCTTTTTCATTCTCTACCATATAACTTAGATTATTCCCTCAAGGTGAAATTAGATCACAATAATACGCACCCAGTTGGGGATTCTGGGTAGATGGCCGACTGGTAGCAGCCCTTGTGAGAGGATCCTGAGCAAAGGAAGAAAAATTGGATGGAATCAGAATCTATGAAGCCAAAGTCGGGGAGCTGAGCCCAGAAAGAAGTTTGGCAAGCTGTAAATCCAAGGAAAAGCATTTAAGAACACAAAATACAGGTACAAAGCGGGCCCCATAACTGCTTGCTAGAGCTGCACTCCTCCTGCAGGCAGCGGGTGGCCACAGAGCAGCCCACAGCACTGGGCAGGGACAGAACTACTTGCTAGAGCCATGCGCACCCTGTGGGTGGCAGTGGAGGAGTCCCCCACTCTGGGTGGGTCCAGAACTGCTTGCTAGTGCCACGGGTATCTAGCAGGCAGTGGTGGAGGAGTCCTCCATTCTGGGCAGGCTCAAAACTGCTTGCTAGAGACACGCACAGCCCACGGGGACTAGCAGAGGAGTTTACCGCTGCAGACACCCATGTTGGGGGAGCCCAGAACTGCTTGCTAGAGCCACACTCAACCTGCAGGGTCACAGCAGGGGAGTCTACCGCTCTGGGCAGGCCCAGAACTGTTTGCTAGAGCGACTTGCATCCCGCAGGCAGCGGTGAAGGAGTTCCCCACTCTGGACTTCCTTGCCAGGAGGGCCCAGATGGGTTTGCTAGTGCTGCATGTGTCCAATGGGCCATGGCGGAGGCGTCCTCTGCTCTCCATTCCCTTATCCACTCCCCTGGTTGTCCCAACGGGGCTGAACTAGGACTGATCCAGCCGCTGCTGTTCCCCTGCCTCCTGGTCCCCCTGGGGGGCGAACTAGGACTACTCTGGTCGCACGTGTGCCCTGCGCCACCACTGCTGTTCCCCTGCCCCCCGGTTGCTCCGGTGGGGCTGAACTAGGACTGATCTAGCTGCTGCAGTTCCCTTGCCCCTCCAGTTGCCTTGGTGAGGCCAAACTAGGACTGACCAGGCTGCACCTGTTCCCCACACAGTTGCTGCTGTTACCCTGCCCCCCGTTGCCCCAGCAGGGCTGATAAGGACTGTGCCAGCCGCTGCCGTTCCCCTGACCCCAATTGCCCAGGTAGGGCCAAACTAGGACTAATCCAGCCACTGCCATTCCCCTGCCCCCCGGGTGGCCCTGGTGGGGCCAAACTAGGACTGATCCAGCCACTGCCGTTTTCCTGCCCCCCAGCTGCTCTGGTGGGGCTGAATGAGGATTGACCCCGCCACTGTTCCCCTGCTCTCCGCCTCTGTCACACCAGCAGGGATGCAGTAGGACTGATTCAGCTGCGCTTGTGCTCCACACAGCTGCTGTTGTTCCCCTGCCCCCTGGTAATCCCAGCAGGCTGAACTAGGACTGATCTAGCTGCATGAGCACCCTGCACCATCGCTGTAGTTCCCCTGCCCCCTAGTCACCCTGGTGGAGCCGAAATATGACAGATTTGGCCACTGCCGGTCTCCTGTCCTCTGGTTGCCACAGCAGGCCGAACAAGGGCTGATCCGGCTACGCTTCCTGTGCAGCAGCTGCCATTGCACTGCACCCCAGTTGCCCCAGCAGCTGAGACCTGGGAGAAGACTACAGACAAGCCCTATCTCTCTGGGTAACCAGAAGCCACTAAATGAATGGATCTGATAAAGGCTCCAAATAGGGTAAACTCAGCATGTGGCAGAATCAGCGGAAAAACTCTGGCAACTTGAATAACCAGAGTTATTCCCCCAAGGAAAAACGGGGCAGATGCAATTGAAGACCCCATCTATAAACCGATGGCTAAGAAGTCAGATATTGAGTTCAGAATTTGAATAGCAAATAAGATTAACAGAATGAAAGAAAGGAGGGAATTAGAATTTCAAGAAATTATTCAAAAGGTATCTCAAGAAATTATTCAAAAGATGTCTCAAGAATTCAATGATTTCAAAGACAACATGACTAAAGAATTTGAAATACTGAGACAAGAGGTTACAGCCCTCAAGGATCTGAAAGATACAGTGGAATCCCTCCGTAACAGAGTGGAACAGGCAGAAGAAAGGATCTCTGGCATTGAAGACAAAGCTTTTGAAAAAGCCCAGGAGTGCAAAGATCAAAAGAAATGGAGAGCAAAAA